>CM042254.1:43293480-43470980 GCA_023566225.1 Romanogobio albipinnatus
GCAGCCAACAGAATAACAAGTAAAGATTCCTCGTCGGATTCAGGAACTCTTACCTGATCACCGGGTTTACCTCCTTCACCAGGGGGACCAGGGGGTCCGGGCAAACCCTATGAACATCAAAAACATCAGCGTTTTTCTCATCTGTTATGCTTGCTAACAAATACACACCTGCAAACTCCTCAGAGTAAAAAAGGTGACCGTGTCGCGGGGTGTGGGTATGGGGGTTTAATATGCAAATTACACATTTCTGAGCGTGACTTAAAGAGAATGACACATTTAATATTTTTAAAATGATTTGATTTACAACACGGAAACGCCTGGAACTCAAGGAAGTGTTGTGACGCATGACAAAAAATAAAAGACTAACAGTAGGGGTGTAACGGTACACAAAACTGACGGTTCGGTACGTACCTCGGTTTTGAAGTCACTGTTCGGTACGAGTTCGGTACAGCAGTTTTACAAAATTGCTTTTTATTATTTTTTTTATATTTAACAGTGGTTTACTGGGGGGGGGAAGTGTCTGTCCTTGAATGAATTAAATTATATATAAAAGTTTATTTAAGATATTTCTGTAAATTATATAGGGAGTCCTTACTTGTACATTAATATTAAAGGTTAACAACAGAGCCCAAACTATTAGCCTAAATTCAGTTGCTATTTATTTTTAGGTATAATAATCAACACTCAAATAACACATTGTATGCAAACATGTAAACTTCACATAAGGCAGTTTTTGCATTAACTTCTAAATCTAATTATAAAATAGTTTTTTTCTCCAAATCGTTGTTGAAATATAATAATTTATATAGGCTACAGTGTCGGTCATTTTCATGACGGGTTTATTTAACATGCATGAAATAATCAAGACATCCCTAACAGGTTAATTAGAATATAATTAATAGCCTATATAGGCCAATATAGAGCATATATTTAGCGAAAGAGTTGATTTCTCTAGTGAATAAAAGTCTGTGACACTGAATGACTGCCTGAGGTAAATGTGATGCTAACGTTTCATGACATTGTTTAGTTTACAGCAGTTATATATTGACGTCTTTTCCGCCGTTGAAACACTGATTGAGCGATTACACCACATATATACATGACAGTAAGTTGTAATGTATCCTCAGCATACCTTCAGATGGTCATTCATGTTTATTCTTTAGTAAGAGACGATCGATCGCTTTCACAGATGGTCGTGCGGCCGCTTGAACTGTGATCAGTGATCAGTCACGCCACATAGAGCGTCAAAACGGCATTTATCGTTTGAATTTCGTGATAAAATGGACTGAATACTTAATATGTTTGTGTAGGAACTCGGATTGAAGTGTGTTCCGCGCTTGAAACAAGCCAACTGTGAACTGTTAAAGATTGCACCCTGAAACCGTTCGATAACGTTACACGCGTGCACCGAACCTGACAAAATGACCCATTTGACCAAGAAAACGGCGAAAAGCGACAAGTTTGCAGGTGTGCAAATACAATGACATCCAAACATGTTATTAAAATAAATGGTCCCATTTTATATTAAGTGTTTTAACTACTATTCATATTTAAATTAATGTTACACTTTATTTCGATAGTCCATTTAGACATTCTACTACCTATAGTAACTACATCTCAGCTAACTAGAGCTAGTAGAGTAATTTGACGTACTTGTAAATTTGCTTATAGTCAGTATGTCTGTTGTGGAGCATCAAAATAAAGTGTTAGCAGATAATTAAGCAGACTGTCTACTAATACTCTAATGACTGCTTCACGAGTTTGTGTGCCCATATAATCTTAGTGAAAGTGGTAAACAGATATGGCTTGCTGTCTGCTCGGAGAGGATATTATACCCGAGCTCGGATTGCCCCTTTATAACAGGCAAAATTGTACAAAACAGGAGGTGCAGGGGAGGAGGAGGGATGCTGCAAGAACTAACAACGTGAAGAGGTAAGCTGCTAGTTTTATACCTTGGTATTCATTGGAAGATTAGATGGGCGTACTCCTCCCAAAATTATGTTTAATAACTTCACTAGTTGACATGTAGTTGTTAAAGGGTTGGTAAACCACGATTTCACTTTTCTAACTCTAGCTAGTGTGTAATGTTGCTGTTTGAGCATAAACAACATCTGCAAAGTTACAATGTTCAAAGTTTAAAGCAAAGGGAGATATTTGCTTTTAAAGAAATCAATTTCTAAAGACTACAGCAAACGGCCGCTAGGGACTACAGACATTCCTCCAGGGTTGCTGACATCACCAGCTCCAATATTTACATAAACCCCTCCTCCGAGAATATGAAATAAGGGGGGGGGGGGGGCGGGTGTGAGGCCATTTTGTAACGCCGCAGGGAAGCGTTGTTGTGGTTAGTAGGCTGGAGTGTTGTTGCCAATGCCGACGAAACGCTGTTATTTTAATCCGGAGTGCAGGTCCACTTTGTTCAGCCTTCCTAGGGACGGGGGTGCGTTGCAGTGCGTTTAACATACAACGTTATATGCATTTGTGTATGAGACAGAGGGGAACACGGTCGCATTTGCAGCAGATATATGCTGCCCATCATAAATCAAAGCACGAGACAGACAGGGGTCGGAGGAGAAGACCGGAAAATGTGACATAATGGACAATATTCGTCTGTATTTGCAATACACGAGCCGCGGTTCAGCTGCGTGAGACAAACACTGCCAGTGTGAGAATTAGGGTTGCCACCCGTCCCGTAAAATACGGAATCGTCCCGTATTTACAAGCAAAATGACGCGTTCCGTATCAAACCAATACGGGACGCGATTTGTTCCGTATTTTACATAGGTCCACACATAGTTCAATAAACACACAAGGATTTTGCAGTGTGGAGAATACTGATAGCAAATATAAACAAATCAATTTCACATTAAGTAGTACAGGAGCTCATTTGAGCGTGATTGCATTTTAGCGGCTTTGTTGTCACAGCGGCGGAGTCTCGAGAACATGCGCTGTGCCGTGTGCCTGTAAACTTTTTTTTTTTAAATGTCGAGCTCGCGTCGCGTGCGTCCACCGTTTGAACGCAAGAGGATCTCCAGATATAGAACTGAGTATCAAAAAGGTATCAATGGGTCTGTCCAGTAACTCATGATGAACCTCAGGCCAACTGCACACTTTGTGAGAAGCATTTCAGTTGCTCAGACTGACTGACTTAAAGCAACAGCGGTGACAGACACATCTGTGCTTCTAAAGGTAACCTATAGTTTTTTTAAATGGATAATATATTAATATAATATTCCATACATTATCAGAGCTTGGCAGACAGAATTATTATTTTTTAGACAGGTTAATTAATAGATTATAGCCTAATAAATGTAATTATTCATTTATAATTTAGCTACGCTATAATCATACATAACCAATAATCCTGTCATATAAAGTTTATGACATTAAAACAATTATTTAGATAAAAATGGGACAAATAATTACATGATAATATAGTCATAATTTAAGTAAATTAATTAAAAGCAGTTTTTGAAATTCAAAAAAGTGATTACTGGTTCAGAATGACTGCTTAAAGGGACAGTTCACCCAAAAATTAAAATTCTGTAATTTTCTCACCCTCAAGTTGTTCCAAACATGTATACATTTCTTTATGTTGAACACATAGGAAGATTACTATGGAAGTCAATGGTGCCCCCAAAGAAGCCTGGTTACAAACATTTTTCAAAATATCTTCTTTTGTGTTCAGCAGAACAAAGAAACTTATACAGGTCTGAAACATCATGAGGGCGAGTAAATGATGACAGAATTTTCATTTTGGGCTGAACTGTCCCTTTAAAGTGCACCAAATAGGCTACTAAAAAGTTCTTTAGAAATAAATAAAATAATCAAATGTAAAATAATATAAAATGTGTTCTGTTGCAAGTTCACATACTTGATCTCATGTTTTCTTATGGTTTATTATTGAGCTGTCAAGTTGTCAATGTAGAAGTAATCATTTCATGACGTGTTTTTTTTTTTGGGGGGGGGGGGGGATGATGGGTGTCCCTTATTTTGCCCCACCAAAGGTGGCAACCCTAGTGAGAATGCACGACGGGCGCGCGCGGCTCCCGCTGCACATTTCACTGAGGAAAGCTTTCACAATCTTCACGAGTTCAATGCAGGATTCTTACAACGGCTTGTCCTGAAAGATGGATTTAAAAACCGAAGCTGTTTACGGGCCACAACCTGTAAGTATGATTTATGTTTTCCTGTAATAGTTTGTGTTGTTAATTGTACGTTGTAGCAAGGAAGTAAACAGATGACAACGCTGTTTGGCTCTGCAAACCAGTTTGTTAAATGCTCATTCATACTTAACGTTATCCGACAAACCCCTAACGTTACAAACTGTTTAAAATCTCAACAGCGAACTTGGCATTAGTGTAAATGATTCTTTGATTAGAGCTTTTATGTATTGTTTATCTACAGGCATGCTAAACATGGTTCTGTGTTTGATTTGGATACTATAGTAAAGCCAATGTTTAGTGTTCGTTCTTGCGACAGATATTTGGCAAATCGTTCTAAAAATACAAAAGTAACAGTGCCATTCAGTAGCGATCACTATAGATCCGCAGTCTTTACTCTTGAGGACTGAACAGGTTCTGCTCGATCATCTTCACTAAAATTGTCTGGGTCTGATTCGGGCTCAAATTGTTATGGTTTTATTGACGCCATTGTACTAACCCAAGCATAGTTTACCCGTAAAGGTAAGGGGCGTGACGTTTCCGACAAACGTGCACTAGGCGGTTAGCGAATCACAACACACTGGTCCAGCTAACCAATCTGAGCCCATTGCGTATTTTTGAGGGACTGGCTTCATAGAACCCGGAAACCATCAGACCGTTTTTACAAGGAGGGATAGAGCAGTGTAGAATAAAGGTAAAATATATGAAAAATAATGCAATTTTTTAAAAACGAAGCATGAACGCATGTTACAGTGCACCCCACAAACACAATCAAGCCTTCGAAAGAATGTGTTTTACCACCCCTTTAAGTTATTCGTAGTTAGTAGAACGTCTAAAGTGGACTGTCGAAAAAAGTGTGACCTAAATTAATTGTTGGAGCTATTTTCTTGTTTTGTAATTAAGTTAATAATTAAATTACTTTATTTTTTGTTTTACTTTAACTCATTTGCATGATTATTTTATGGATGTAGATACAGAACGTTAAAGTTATTATTTTCATTAATTTGTGCACTCTTAACAAGTACATAATAGTTAAAGACAACTTATATAAAGTGTGACCCAATAAATTGTTCATTATTTTATGAATAAAATAAATCTTCTAGCAGTAGAACTACAGCTCTCTAAAAATCTAAAGCACATTCTTTATAAACTCCATTACATACATAATGGTACTTTCCATAAAAAGTAATTAAGTAAAGAAATTATTAACTTTTTTAGTGAGTAATGCAATATTGTAACATTATTTTAAAAGTAACATTCCCTAAACATTGATTTATTTCATGGTAAATTGACTCAATACATTTGTAAATATACATCACTTGGAATTCACTATGGAGCTGATTTATTATTTAAACCCCATTTTTACTTATGAAATTGTTTTATGCACCATTCTATATGCATATAACTTGTTGGAGAAAAATAAAATTATACAAACGGAAAAAAATAACTGGTATAAACTTGACTGTGAACTTGACAAGTATTATGTGATTAAATCTCACATAATTAATATATTATACACTATTATGCGAATAATTCTCAAAATGATTAATATCATACACTACAGTTAAGCGCGATCTGCTGTGACATAACAATCAAGTTAAATTGTGGGATGCAGAGCTGCTTGAAGTGTACATTGGAGTAGACTCGCTCCCTTTGTCAAAATCGAGGGGATGAGGGCCTATCCATAAAAACTTCCCTCGCCCACTTGACAAAGTGGAACTCACTTAAAAATGGTGGCAGGGATTCCCCCGAGGGAAAGTGCTTAGGGAAGTTTGAGAGTGTATGTCTAAAAGCGAAGTGGAACACACCCTAGTGACAAAACAAGTGAAGTCTTTATGAGTGAGTCATTAAATCATTCATTCAAGAGATTCGATCTATAACACTGATTGATCCAATAATGAAACAAGTGATGTCTTTATGAATGAGTCTTTGAATCATTCGTTCAAAAGATTTGTTCAAAAACACTGATTCATCCAGTAATGAAACGTGAAGTCTTTATGAGAGAGTCTTTTTTTCATAAAAGAAGAGAATTATGATCTCTATTTTAAACAAAAACAAAATCATGGTTCTCAATTTATCCAGAATCATGTAGCTCTGATATAAAGCATGGCAACGGTTGTCAGTTGGTCAGTGATCTGCAGCCTTCACTCACCTGGAAGCCTGATGGTCCTGGTTGACCCTGCTCTCCTCTCTCTCCTGCAGGACCCTGTGAACATCACATCATCTCAGTGCTCATTCCTTCAGCATCTTACATAAACACGTGATGTACACACACATAGAGACACACTCACAGCAGGTCCAGGGGGTCCAGCAGCACCCGTCTCACCATCTTTACCAGGAAGACCCTGCGGAGGGCAAGACATCCGTCACTACATTGTTGTATGCTGAGAAGTGAAGCTGAGCTGTGAAAGGGTGCCTCATATGTTGCTGACAACTTGTTTCTTGAGGACAGCTTTAGGCAGTTTACACCTCAGCTAAGACACATTTCTAAATACTTAGGCCACTTTTTCAAAACTCGTCACAACTGAGAAAATCAGTATTAAGGGTCGGCCGTCACGCTTCCGATGTGAACGCTCTCATTCATTGATATGGGCAGCGAAAACACGCACTGCTCATGCTTCGCTGACGCTTGAGATGTCAAACTGTTTAAACCAAAGACTTTGGGGACTTTGGTTAACCTTTGAAAGTACGATCATCACACGGCAACGTTCAAATCTGTGTCGCGCTGCTGCTGATCCAAAGAGAGTGGCGGTCATGTAAATGTACAGTGAAGCAGCTTCACAGTCTTTTCAAACACACATTGTTACGTATGCGTTACAAACATTTAAAAAACGGGATACAAGTGTACTGGGATAAAAGTTTATACTTTTGGGTATAAATCATCTTTTGAAAGTATTTTGACACTTGCTTATCACTATACCAGGAGGTGGCGACAAGTGAGTGTAAAAAAGTGTTTGTCATTGAATCATTCATGTCACAAACGCTGATTCATCCAATAATAACACGTTTTTATAGACTCTTTTTATTATTCTGTTCACATTAATATATTTTTAAATAGACTACAGCAATGAACATTTTGTCAGAACCTCTAGTTTGCATGTTATAATGTTTAGTTGTAAAAAAAAAAAAAATCTTCAGAATCGCGATCTCCATTTTACACAGAAAAATCGTGATTCTCAATTTATCCAGAATCGTGCAGCTTTAGTATTTAGTGAAAAGATTCTCGGGTCTCACAAGCATTATAGATAGTTTGTGTTTGTGGTGTAGTACCAAACTTTATCCTAATTTCCTGTTGTATGTTGTGCAGTGGAAGAGGTTTAAGCCAAACGGGAAAACTAAAGAGATAAATACATGACTAAAAATGCATTCTCGGTCAGAGCCACCAATCATGCAGGCGTGAATTGTTTTGGTGTGAAAGCACCGTTCGTCTGCGATTCACGCTCAGTGTGAAAGGGCCTTTACTCAGCATTTTTGGTCTTGTTTTCCAGTACCAATATCCAAATATTCATCAATCAAGATACGCTTTAGCTGAGAAGAAAAACTACTTAAAATATTAAGGGCCTTAATATTAATACGCCTGGCGCCGCATTGCACCGGGTGTATGATAGGACCCAGTATTTTTTTTGTTATTTAAAGAGCGTGTTAGTAATATGCGCCTATAGGCGACCATTTTTGTAATCGTTAAACTAGCAAAAGTGGATTCGGACAGTGCACCTGCGCTTCAGAAAATGCGCTTAGATCGTTAAAATATGGCCCTAAGTCTTGTTTACTTAAAGCTGCACTATGTACATTTTCCGTCCACTAGAGGTCGCCTATTAAAAACAAGGCGTAGTTTGATGACGCCAAGTTTGAGCACAGATTCATGGGAGATGTCGTCTTCACCTCATAGCGGTGGAAAAGAATCGGGATAGGACTCGGGCAGAAATCATGAGATAGTTAACATTACTGAAGTATGAAGCAGAGCAGGACCAAGTGTTGTGGAGCTGAGCAAGGCCAGAGGAGTGATTGTTAATAAGAAGAGCGGAACACATGCCTTGCGGGCAGCGGGACTTTTATAATGGCATAGATGCCGGCGGGACTTTTATTACACCATTTCCGCTTTTCCGGTCATGAGTTTGAGGTAACGCAGCTCTGTTTATCATATTAGACACATCTGAGTGTGTTGAAAATGATGTTATGACGTTACTCTGTGCGTTTGCTCGGCGGCTGCTATGACACTTGTTACACACTGCAGTGATAGTAAAGTGTTTCTGCTAAATAAAACCGGAAACCAAGGGTAACGCAGATATGACGCAATTGACAGGCGACTCCCTCACACGTCCCAGTTCCTTGGGTAAAATAGCAATTTTATCACGATTTACAAATAGTTGGAAACATTTGGGATATTGTAAGCACTCAACTGAACAAAATATATACCACTGGCCTAGTGGTTTTTGGATATTTTACTGAGAAAAAAATTACATAGGGCACCTTTAAAAATGATTACAATTAAGTGAGTTTATGCTTAAAATAAGAACAAATATCTGTGGTAAAAAAAAAATATATATATTGTTTTCGCTTTGAATTAAGTTTATTTTTTAAGATGCCATAGGCAGATATTTGTTCTTGTTTTAAGCATAAACTCCCCAGCAAGAAATGTTGAGTTTAAAAGACGTCAAATAGCCGTCCAAACACAGCTCTGATGTCTAGGCTAAAACAAGGCAAAATTTGGGCTGTCATTAAAAATAGACGTCTAACCATAGCCCAAGAATAGACCTGTCATCTAGAACATGAACATGTCAAAGAAGTGAAACCAAACGCCTTGACTTTGCTTACATGGTGATATCACACATCTCGCAAGTTATTTTGGCAAAAACAACAAGGTTATTTTGGCTAGAAGTGGGTAAATCACAGCGACACTATAGCAGGTTTATAGTTAATCAAGACAGTGAAATGACGGCTATTACTTGCTGGGTCACTTCATTTCGATACTTAAAAAAAAAGAGCAAGACTTAATTTCGATCCTCAAGTAAAATGATCTTAATTTAAGAATGTTTTAGATATTTGTACTGAAAAACAAGACAAAAAAAATACTGAGGCAGAATTTTTTTTTTGTGCAATTGCACAAATGTCATCCTAGTCTTGTGAAGAATCATCCAAGTAAGAATTTCACCATGGGCACACGAACATAAAGCTTTGACTTGACTTGAAATAAAAGCCAATTGCTAGTTTTGAACACAGCATGTTTTTTTATAATATCACACTTACAATTTTACCCTTTGTAAATTACCATTTACCCAAATCTATGATTAGTAATGTTGACTGAAATATATATGAGAGCCACCGAAATGCATCCAAATGTCTAGTTTTCCTTAAAACACATCACCGTTTTAGCTCTGGGAGACAGAAATTGCCAAGAAACACTGGCCAGGGAGCTCAGCACCGCTAATGAGAAGGACCAAAGCTCAGTCGTCTTGAAGATTAGTCAAGCTGTTCTGTTTCCACTTTGTTTTGAATGTTGTATCGAGGATATTGGAAAGCACAACTTACACGCAAACCCGGAGCTCCAGCGAGTCCCTTCTCTCCAGCCTTCCCAGCCTCGCCCTGCAGCGAGAGAAAGATGCCTGATATGAACTGCCGTCATTTATGTTTTGATGAATTAAGATTCAGAGCAATGATACATTTTTAGAGAAATAATTAATGACAAAAAAGACCAGTAATAAAACAAAACAAACAGATGTGTATTGACAAGAGTTTTAATGTTTACATTGCCACCCTTGGGTCCAGGGAATCCCATCACTCCAGGCTGACCACGAGCTCCTTGAGGTCCCGGGGGTCCAGGACGGCCATCTTCTCCAGCAGCGCCCTAAATCCTCAACAGAACACTACCGTTATTCAGGATCCAAACACATTACTAGAGCTCAGATATTAGCATGTGTTTTAAGAATTATAGTCGTTAATTATAGTCGTTATAACTCAACTGTGCAGTATATGGATTTCATAAGGTTATTTTGTCGGCCCGTCCCCCCTCCGATAAATATGTAAAGCTGTGACCGTTGAGTGTCCAACATTCCACATGTTTTTCAGTTCATTGAAGTGCACATCCAGGAATTTCAAGTGCATTTTTCTCTTGTTGGCACTATTTACTCTACAAAATGCCATAGTGCACAAGTACGCAAATTTGGACACAATTTTTGGGACTTCTTGTCATGTGAGAGATCACATGAAAGGAAGTAGGAAGTGAAGAAACCTCTCTAAAGGTTTTCCCTGTCCCATTTGGCACACTTCATATGCACTTTTTATCTTATGTATGGTCTTACGTACTGCCACTTTGACTTTCGGGTAGAAGTTCAGTGCATGCTCAGCAAAAGTGCGCATCAAGGGCACACACCGACTGCAAAGGGGGCGCTCACGAGCACCCTTCTGAAACCTAAAATGACAAATGGGACACCCAGCGGTCTCGTGGACTTCATGATCATGCGCACGCAGCAGACATTGTAAGTCCACAAGACCGTAGGGTGTCCCATTTGTCATTTTAGGTTACAGAAGTGTGCCCGTGAGCGCCCCTTTGCAGTCTATTAGCACCCTCGATGCTCACTTTTGGAGAGCCCACACTTGAAGAGAAAGCAGCGTTATGTCAAGAAAGTGTTGATTCGGACATGGCCAATATGTATTTAAGGAGCAGCATGGCCTGAGATTTTAAATAGAATCGGGACAATGATCATCAAAGCCTGGATTGTAAACACTTGGTCACACTTTCCCTTCCACCTTGATGGGAAGGTTCACTATTAACAATATAGTCAAAATATTGGCTGTGTCTACTCACAGATGGTCCGACTTTGCCCTGTGGACCGGCATCACCCGGACGTCCCGTCAGACCCTGCGTAACGAGAATTCCCATGATTTTGATAAACATGTATAATCAGTATCAAATCTGCTTACACTGCAGACAGATGGACTGATTTACCCTTGCACCAGGCAGACCCGGTTCTCCAGGCCGCCCAGGATCTCCGCCGGCTCCCTTAGGCCCCGATACACCCGCAGCTCCACGCTCACCCGGAGCGCCCTGCAACACACCAGGATATTGACAGAAACTGAATACATGCTGTAATCAAGTAAAACCTGATGGTTTTACCCCATATGATAACTCATAATGTTTTGATGTTTAAACATAAATTGTTGAATATTTATATTTTGAAATGATTTAAAAAATGAAAAGATACTTCAAATGTGAAATTAAAACCGGCAGCAAGTCACTGTTAATGAGCGAGTCATTGAGTTTCAACCAATTCATTCAAACGACGGATTTATTCAGAAACTAAGCATTTGACTGTCTTTGAGTGAGTCATTGAATCATTTATTCAAACGATTCGTTCATTTAGTAAAGTAACAGTGTGTTGCTCAGAGACGCAAAACAGGCAATATTGCATCTAAAATGTAAGTCTTAATATTAACTTATTGTTTATAGAAAAAAATCTATATCACATTTGTAATCATACTGATATTTGGAGAGAAACGGTACGCTTTGTGTGATATTGATTAACTATATTAAATTATATAAATATAAAAGACATACAATGGTATTTTTGCCCCCTTATCTTAAATATTGGGGGAATTATATATGCATTTTAATAGACTAAATCACGCAGTACAAGCGCACCAGTCTAACCTACTAGACGCAGAGTATGCGTGCGCTGTAAAGTGAGGGACACATACTCGATAATGTCATATAGAACATTGTTAAAACAACAATGATGTTATCGTAGACAATATACATCGCACACCCCGGCATAGTGGTATTTTACTGGTAATGCATTACATCCGGCATAAAATTCTGGTAAGGGCTTTTTGTGTTTTATATTTTGAGCATGGCGTCTCACCTTTGGACCTGCCAGGCCATCTTGTCCAGGAAAACCTCGATTACCAGGAGCACCCTGCAGAAAACATAACAAATTATTAATAACAGAATGCAATGCAGTACTTCATCAGAAAGAACTCTAAACACAACAGCCCTGTCTAACCAATGAGCTTGAGAGAGTCGATTAACATCCCAGTGTAGCTGCACATATGTGTTGAATGTTACAAAAGACTCAAGAGGAGAAGATTAAGTTCTTCAGTATTGCTAAAGATCAGATATGAGGCAACAGTGTCTCACTCTCTCTCCAGGAGGCCCGAGGGGTCCAGCGGCACCAGGCTCTCCTCTGGGTCCTCGCTTACCTTCCTCTCCGGCAGGGCCAAGGGCACCTTGAAGACCAGCGCTACCCTAAACAAACCATGCTTTATTTTACACTTTCATTTTCATTTAATTATGACAGCCTAAGACACTATTAACTCTCGCAATACACTCATGAATACACAGACAGCACATTAACTTTATTTAAAATGACAATTTTACAAATATTGTAACATTTTAAAATGTAAGAAAACCTCAAAAGTATTGTTTTATTGCAACATTATAAAAAATTCTGGTAACACCTTAAAGCCTTTATATAATATAATGCACTATACAAGTATTTTGAATGCATTAATTATGCTGCACATTATAATGCATTGTATGCTCTCATGAATAACTTTTTTATTCACTGTTACACCTTTGGTTACAGTTATTTATTTAAAAAAAAATCTATAATGCATTATACGGCTTTAAGTAAAGTGTTACTGTCATTTTTTATGTTTACAGTCAATTCAGTCATTGTATTTCAGCTTTGTTTGTAGTAAAATACAGTGCTGCATAAATTACAATTATTATTTATGAAGTTATATGACATTGAAGGCTATCAATGACTACGAGTGTGAATTTAAGGACTTACAATTTCTCCTTTAGGACCAGCCTCACCCTTGAACCCTGCAAGACCCGAATCGCCCTAAAGACAAACACACACCAGAGTCAGATCTATTACTGCAAATCATGAAGCTTGTGATCTGATCAGCCATCAACATTATCAGGAAGAGACCAGAAGATATTCTGAATTGGATTGATGGGTCTAGGAGTGGGTGATGTGACCAACATCTTATTTTGTGACAGGAATTGTCTAACAGTATTATTATTATTATTAAAGCCGCTGTCCGTAACTTTTTTTGAGTTCAAGATTTACAAAAATTATATAATGAGAATATACAACATGAATCCATTTTCCAAACCGTGTTTTTGTCTTACACTTATAATAGGTGTTTATATTGGGACTATTTCAGAGCGGTCTGGAAGGAACCGCTGCGGAGGAGCACAGTCCCTGCGTGACTCGCCATAGACATAAACAGAGAGAAGTAGATCCGGCTGCAATGTTCTTCCGCAAGACGCATGCAGTTCTGTTTATTAACCGCTAGAGTGCCAAAAGTTACGGACTGCAGCAAGTAAAAAATACACAAACAGCATACAAGTACCAAACTGTGCTCTCTATCACGACGCACCTTGCATTTAATAACACTTCATTATCAAACATGTCCCACTCTTTATTTTTGTCTTTATACCTCTAACCTGTTAATAACTTTAAGCAGTCCTGCCCACTGAATTAAAATATATATATTTCAACATAACAGCCAGCACTTGAAGGGTCCTATGTTTGTTTGATCTGTGAATTGTCGACAATAATTCATATCTCATGCTGCATTACTGTCTGTTAAGATATAATGCTAACTGTTTAAATAGGACCTATTGTGCTTTTGTCCATGTCCATCTGTCTTTAGTGTGTAATGTTGCTGTTTGATCATATTCTCTATATCAGTGTCAGTGTTTCTGAACTCCATTGTAGTCTGGAGTTTTCTTCCATGAACGAACACATCACAATATTTAAATAATTCATACGCAGAATAAAGGGGCGGGGCCTGGTTGAGTTAGTTAGTAGTGTGTTGAAACTGGCAGCTATGGTAAGGGGCGGGACATTTCCTTGAATCGCTTGACCAATCACAACACACTAATAACTATCGCTAATAACATCTTGTTTAATACATTTATCATAAGAGTCCCTGATGATCTAGTTGTTCTGCGTTTACTTATATTTACACAATCATTTGGGTACAATGCGTAAAAACATGAGATACTACTTAATGTCATTATTCACCTTCATATAATGGACCCTAGAGCTGCACGATTAATTGTTAAAAGATCGCAATCTAGATTACACTACACTGAATGAATGATCCATTAATTCAAAATATTATTATAGAGACATATTTATAAAGACATAGCCAAATCGTCATCATTTAAGAATAAGATCGCTTGGATCGCTCAAACACCCAAGTGATCTTATTCTTAAATGATGACGATTTGTCTTTGATTTGTCTAATATTTTGAATTAATGGATCATTCTTTCAAGAAATTTGTTCAAAAACGCTGATTCGGTGTAGTGTAATGATTCAGTCTAGGTACTTGCTCATTAAGCGCAGTCTTTATGAGCGAGTCATTGAATCGTTCATTCAAGAGATTTGTGTTAAAAAATGCAGATTTATCCAATAATGAAACAAGTGAAGTGTTTATGAGTGAGTCACTGAATTATTCATTCAAGAGATTTGATTAAAAAACGCTGATTCGGTGTAATGTAATGATTCAGTCAAGGGACTCGCTCATAAAGTGCAGTCTTAATGGGTGAGTCATTGAATCATTCATTCAAGAGATTCATCATCTCTATTTTAAACAAAACAATGTGATCTCAGTTTATCCAGAATCGTGCAGCTCTACTGGACACAGTTAAAGCAGTGTAAAGCAGTATAATGTACAGTCAGCTGATCATTAGTGCTAAATAAACCAAATGCCAGGGTCATGATCGCATTTATTTACTGAAGATTATCCCTTACTCAGGAGGAGGTCAATCTGAAATGAAGACTGAAACTCACAGACTGTCCCTTGGGCCCCAGAGGCCCTGTCGCTCCCTGAGGTCCAGGAGGGCCGCGAGGGCCTGGGAAACCAGGAGCGCCAGAAATACCAGGAGCACCCTATGGGAAGAAAAGAGCTTCCTCGTATGATCTATTGTCTTGCTTTGTGTCATTCAAATGATCACAAGTGATCGTTGTGTCATGTCAAAACAGGAATGATGCTTAGATGAAATAGAAGTAAACAACTCATTCACAAGGGATCACAAATAACAAAGTCTCATGGATATTTGCATATGCATGTACGTACCACTGATCCTTTAGCTCCGTTGGTGCCGTCAGTACCAGGGTTACCCTGCAGATTGAGCGAGAGCACACAGTCAGAGAGTTACCGTCTAACGCTCGCTCTGGTCTGTGCATTCTACTTGAAAGCAAAATTATAATAACAATCCTGACAAAAAAATGAGGAAATAATGAATAATAAAACATCTAGGCGCCCAGCAACATAATAATTTTTTTAAAACATAAACAATTTTTTCAGCTGCAGTCTTTCCTCAGCACACTGCACTGCATTTTATACTGTGTTTAATGTTGCGAGCATTTAACTAATACAAATTCCTTGTTAAATGAATGGAATCAAAATCGTCTTTGATCCAATCATCTGAGCTCTGAAAACACTGACTGGAACGCATATGGTACCGAACCCTTCACTAGTGACCATCCTGAGCAGTGACGACAATGACATGCATTTCTTATTTAAAGCCTATTGTAAGCTGGTGGAAAGGCATTGTCCACATCCAAAAGGAACTTAATGTAAGTCTGACCATTAAGATGGTTTCCACTGGTTATACCCAGCTACCAGAAATATGTTCTAAGAACATTTTGTAACATTCCCAACAGACAGGTTAGGTTAGCTGACCATATTGCAGATGAAAACAAGGCTGTGAGGGATAGTCTTAGTCTTTACAATGGCATTCACTGAATAAACACATAGAGTTCACAACTCACAACTTTTATGGAGTTTTTGTCTACTGAACTTTTTTTTTCCGGAGACGATCAGTATGTTGTTCAACGACAGTACTAATCCACTGAACGCACCGTAATTCTATCCCTCATACTGTAGCTTCATTTTCATTCCTGTCAAAAACCTAAAATTGCTAACCTGAATAAGGTCTATTAAGTTATGAAAACTTTATTACTGAATGATCTCTGAATGCATTATGCAAACATTATTTGAACGTTACTTTTGCATGTTCTTTGAACATTCTAAAACAAGTAGTAGGGGAGAGCGAACACTTTTTGACTTTCTCATTTTGGGTAAATTCACTGGGTTTCAGATTATTTATTTTTTCCCACATTAATTTCATGCATGTCTATTATAAGTATGTGGTTTTGTTTCATTAATACAGTGCATACTTTTTTCTTGATTTACCCCGAAAGAATGGAAGTGAAATGTGACAACATGCCCCATAGGTGGGGTACAATGTAACATGACCAAATGACAGCTTAAAATGTGACCTAATCAAATAAAAAATATATACAAGACAAACAAAAATACTTTGTCAATAAAATACAATTATTAACTTTTGTCATATAAAATAATGGCATTTTTTAATAATTAAAAATAAAAATTGTTTTGAGTTTGACAACAAACACACCTCAAAACACAGTTATACAGCATAGGTTCAAATCATAATAATAATAATTAATAATTACTGAACATTGACTCTCAATCTTTATTCACCTCTTTCTCATGGTTTCTCAATAGAATTCATAAAAGTATAGGATATAATAGCGTAGTTCTAATAGGGGCACATTGTAATGCAGTGTGACAACATGCCCCACCTGCACAAATGGGATTTAACCCCGGCTCGTGCCTTCAGCTGGTTAGATCAGCATTAAAGAACGATCTCAACTATTAAATAACAGATATAAGATTAAAACAATATCAGATTTGTCTCATTTTAAACAAACACAAAAAACTGAGATGAAAAATTAACCCAAGTAAGAAATGTACTTTTGCTATGGTTAAATAAATGTTCAGTGATATCTTCCAAAGAATTTTTAATTTTGGCACAATTCTTTCTCTAAATAATGTTGATATGGCAACTAGTAAATACACTAAGTTTCGTCATCCTTGCATGTGTGGAAAGTTTTAAACCATATGTTACAACTAACCCGCATTAGGTTGCGCCCCACTCTCCCCTAAAATTGAAAAAACTAAACATATAACGTATAAATAACATTTTTGTACGTTTTGAGAACATTATTAAATATCAGATAACTTTGAACGAACATTCTATTAATGTTACTGGAAGCACTTTTGTTCATAACTTGCCAGAACATTAAGTTCTGTGAGCGTTCCCTGTTAGCTGGTTAGGTTGGTCTGTTTGGATAGTTCAGAGGGGTTTTGGGGTCATGTGAGACAAACTAAGACCAGCTTTTGCCAGAAAACAAGATTTTTTTGATTGTTCAGAGAACATTTAGAAATAGGGTTTTTATAACTTACTGGGAACAAAGTTGTGTGTTCAGTCAAGGTACCAGCAAGGTACCACTGAGCTTTCTTTCATAATAATAATAATAATAATAGACCTTCTTTTACTCACAGAGATTCCAGATGGTCCTGGAGATCCGGGGATGCCAGACTCTCCACGGGGTCCTTGAGCTCCCTCGGGTCCACGGGCTCCGGTAGGTCCTGCTTCACCCTATGAAAGATGAGAAACAACATGATACAAACTACTTGTGTGTTTTTAGCATGACTATTTCTTCTCAAGAACAGGTCATTTCCAGTGCCTGGGCTGTACATTAATCTGCATCAAAAAGTGTTCATAAACCTGCAGATTATTACAAAATTTGTCGCTTGAATTATAGTCTTAATAGCCGAAAAATGAGAATCACAATATTCCTCATTTAAATAATTAATACACAGAATAAAGGGGCAGGGCCTGGTTGAGTTAGTTAGTAGTGTGTTGAAACTGGTGGTTATGGTAAGGGGCGGGACATTTCCCAAAGACGCTAGAAGCACTTGACCAATCACAACACACTGCTCCAGCCGACCAATCAGAGCACATTGTGCTTTTCAGAAGGAGGGGCTTCATAGAGACAGGAACTAAACAGGGCTGCGTTTCCCAAAACCATCGTAAGCTTAAGTTGATCTTAGAACAATTGCCACCAATGGTCTCTACGATCAATTTAGGCTTATGATGGTTTTGGGAAACGCAGCCAAGAGCGTTACTGACAGACTGGGAAGAGAGGAGCAGCAACAATGGGGAATATGGGGAAATAATCAACCTTCAAACAGGAAAACCTGTTCTAGTAGAACTCAAAAACAACATCAAGACTTTCCCCTTTAAATCTAACATTCCTGCTGTTTTTGGTATCTTCAGTTTGTTACAAGTCATGCATAAAAATACTAAAAACTAGTGCATCATTAATAATGACACGTGACAGGAGCTAAAAAAAAAAGTTTACACGGCTGATTGGCAACAGAGAAAGGAAAAATTAAGAGCTGTCACACCTTAGAACCGGGGGATCCTGGGAAACCGGACGCTCCAGCTGGACCGACTGGACCCTGTTAACAGAAACAGCACGAGGTGAATAAAATGAACATTCATTAAGAGCTACAACAACATGATGATGATGAAGTCTCAAACCTACAGGAGGACCAGCAGAGCCGGGCAAACCATCATTTCCACGAGCACCCTGAACAAACACAGACACAACAGGCACTTCAAATAATCAACATCCTCACACAATCCACAAGCAGCTTGGTGAACTGAACATAAGAACGTTTCCATACTGTTATTTTGCAAGCTGGTGATATTGGTTACCATATTATTGATATCACTATCAGAAACACAGCATACAGATTTACAGTTTACTGCACTATGAATGAGAGAGAAAGACACTGAAGTCTCGTCTCATTTGACGAAGAAGAGGACTAAAGACTATTCAAATGACTTTATTATAACTGTAGGCTTTCGAAAATTATTGTATATTTTTTGTCTTGTTTTCCAGTACAAATATCTCAACATTCTTAAATCAAAATACATTTACTTGAGAAGCAAAATGACAAGATATTAAGTCCTGTTTACTGAAAAAAAAGTGTTTTTGCTTAAAATAAGAATAAATATCTGCATGTTAAGGTCAGAAAAATTATCTTGTTCAACAGTTTAAAATGAATAAATGAAGATAAGCCTTAACTCACTTTAATTTGATCATCTTTTCA
Organism: Romanogobio albipinnatus; assembly: GCA_023566225.1. NCBI lineage: Eukaryota > Metazoa > Chordata > Actinopteri > Cypriniformes > Gobionidae > Romanogobio > Romanogobio albipinnatus. The sequence goes on from CM042254.1 coordinate 43,312,657, forward strand.
GAAAGCAAGACTTAATTTCTTCATTCTTACGGTCACTGTTATTTACTGTTTTCTACATGGTGAATGGCACATAGTGCACTATATAGGGGATAGGGAAAGATTCAGACATTGTAAATATACTTTCCATGGGGGTGAATGAAGTCTGGTTTCACGTTAGTGTCAATGAACGCCACAGCTCCGGTCCAAAGACACGACAGCACAGAGCGGATCATGTGATCGAGTCGGTCCAAAGACACGATAGCACAGAGCGGATTATGTGATCGAGTCGGTCCAGAGACACGACAGCACAGAGCGGATCATGTGATCGAGTCGGTCCAGAGACACGACAGCACAGAGTGGATCATGTGATCGAGTCGGTCCAGAGACACGACAGCACAGAGCGGATCATGTGATCGAGTCGGTCCAGAGACACGATAGCACAGAGTGGATCATGTGATCGAGTCGGTCCAGAGACACGATAGCACAGAGTGGATCATGTGATCGAGTCGGTCCAAAGACACGATAGCACAGAGCGGATCATGTGATCGAGTCGGTCCAAAGACACGACAGCACAGAGCGGATCATGTGATCGAGTCGGTCCAGAGACACGACAGCACAGAGTGGATCATGTGATCGAGTCGGTCCAAAGACACGACAGCACAGAGCGGATCATGTGATCGAGTCGGTCCAGAGACACGATAGCACAGAGTGGATCATGTGATCGAGTCGGTCCAAAGACACGACAGCACAGAGCGGATCATGTGATCGAGTCGGTCCAGAGACACGACAGCACAGAGTGGATCATGTGATCGAGTCGGTCCAGAGACACGAGAGCACAGAGCGGATCATGTGATCGAGTCGGTCCAGAGACACGACAGCACAGAGCGGATCATGTGATCGAGCCGGTCCAGAGACACGATAGCACAGAGTGGATCATGTGATCGAGTCGGTCCAGAGACACGAGAGCACAGAGCGGATCATGTGATCGAGTCGGTCCAAAGACACGATAGCACAGAGCGGATCATGTGATCGAGTCGGTCCAGAGACACGAGAGCACAGAGTGGATCATGTGATCGAGTCGGTCCAGAGACACGACAGCACAGAGCGGATCATGTGATCGAGTCGGTCCAGAGACACGACAGCACAGAGCGGATCATGTGATCGAGTCGGTCCAGAGACACGATAGCACAGAGTGGATCATGTGATCGAGTCGGTCCAGAGACACGACAGCACAGAGCGGATCATGTGATCGAGTCGGTCCAGAGACACGATAGCACAGAGTGGATCATGTGATCGAGTCGGTCCAAAGACACGACAGCACAGAGCGGATCATGTGATCGAGTCGGTCCAGAGACACGACAGCACAGAGTGGATCATGTGATCGAGTCGGTCCAGAGACACGAGAGCACAGAGCGGATCATGTGATCGAGTCGGTCCAGAGACACGACAGCACAGAGCGGATCATGTGATCGAGCCGGTCCAGAGACACGATAGCACAGAGTGGATCATGTGATCGAGTCGGTCCAGAGACACGAGAGCACAGAGCGGATCATGTGATCGAGTCGGTCCAAAGACACGATAGCACAGAGCGGATCATGTGATCGAGTCGGTCCAGAGACACGAGAGCACAGAGTGGATCATGTGATCGAGTCGGTCCAGAGACACGAGAGCACAGAGTGGATCATGTGATCGAGTCGGTCCAGAGACACGAGAGCACAGAGCGGATCATGTGATCGAGTCGGTCCAGAGACACGAGAGCACAGAGTGGATCATGTGATCGAGTCGGTCCAAAGACACGATAGCACAGAGCGGATCATGTGATCGAGTCGGTCCAGAGACACAAGAGCACAGAGCGGATCATGTGATCGAGTCGGTCCAAAGACACGATAGCACAGAGCGGATCATGTGATCGAGTCGGTCCAGAGACACAAGAGCACAGAGCGGATCATGTGATCGAGTCGGTCCAGAGACACGACAGCACAGAGCGGATCATGTGATCGAGTCGGTCCAGAGACACGACAGCACAGAGCGGATCATGTGATCGAGTCGGTCCAGAGACACAAGAGCACAGAGCGGATCATGTGATCGAGTCGGTCCAGACACGACAGCACAGAGCGGATCATGTGATTGAGTCGGTCCAGAGACACAAGAGCACAGAGCGGATCATGTGATCGAGTCGGTCCAGACACGACAGCACAGAGCGGATCATGTGATCGAGTCGGTCCAGAGACACAAGAGCACAGAGCGGATCATGTGATCGAGTCGGTCCAGAGACACGAGAGCACAAAGCGGATCATGTGATCGAGTCGGTCCAGAGACACGAGAGCACAGAGCGGATCATGTGATCGAGTCGGTCCAGAGACACGACAGCACAGAGCGGATCATGTGATCGAGTCGGTCCAGAGACACGAGAGCACAGAGCAGATCATGTGATCGAGTCGGTCCAGAGACACGACAGCACAGAGCGGATCATGTGATCGAGTCGGTCCAGAGACACGACAGCACAGAGCGGATCATGTGATCGAGTCGGTCCAGAGGCACGACAGCACAGAGCGGATCATGTGATCGAGTCGGTCCAGAGACACGAGAGCACAGAGCGGATCATGTGATCGAGTCAGTCCAGAGACACGAGAGCACAGAGCATATCATGTGATCGAGTCGGTCCAGAGACACGACAGCACAGAGCGGATCATGTGATCGAGTCGGTCCAGAGACACGACAGCACAGAGCGGATCATGTGATCGAGTCGGTCCAGAGACACGAGAGCACAGAGCAGATCATGTGATCGAGTCGGTCCAGAGACACGAGAGCACAGAGCAGATCATGTGATCGAGTCGGTCCAGAGACACGAGAGCACAGAGCGGATCATGTGATCGAGTCGGTCCAAAGACACGATAGCACAGAGCGGATCATGTGATCGAGTCGGTCCAGAGACACGACAGCACAGAGCGGATCATGTGATCGAGTCAGTCCAGAGACACGAGAGCACAGAGCATATCATGTGATCGAGTCGGTCCAGAGACACGACAGCACAGAGCGGATCATGTGATCGAGTCGGTCCAGAGACACGAGAGCACAGAGCAGATCATGTGATCGAGTCGGTCCAGAGACACGAGAGCACAGAGCAGATCATGTGATCGAGTCGGTCCAGAGACACGAGAGCACAGAACAGATCATGTGATCGAGTCGGTCCAGAGACACGAGAGCACAGAGCGGATCATGTGATCGAGTCGGTCCAGAGACACGACAGCACAGAGCGGATCATGTGATCGAGTCGGTCCAGAGACACGACAGCACAGAGCGGATCATGTGATCGAGTCGGTCCAGAGACACGACAGCACAGAGCGGATCATGTGATCGAGTCGGTCCAGAGACACGAGAGCACAGAGCGGATCATGTGATCGAGTCGGTCCAGAGACACGAGAGCACAGAGCGGATCATGTGATCGAGTCGGTCCAGAGACACGAGAGCACAGAGCGGATCATGTGATCGAGTCGGTCCAGAGACACGATAGCACAGAGTGGATCATGTGATCGAGTCGGTCCAGAGACACGACAGCACAGAGCGGATCATGTGATCGAGTTGGTACAGAGACACGACACCACAGAGCGGATCATGTGATCGAGTCGGTCCAGAGACACGAGAGCACAGAACAGATCATGTGATCGAGTCGGTCCAGAGACACGAGAGCACAGAGCAGATCATGTGATCGAGTCGGTCCAGAGACACGTGAGCACAGAGCAGATCATGTGATCGAGTCGGTCCAGAGACACGACAGCACAGAGCGGATCATGTGATCGAGTCGGTCCAGAGGCACGACAGCACAGAGTGGATCATGTGATCGAGTCGGTCCAGAGACACGAGAGCACAGAGCGGATCATGTGATCGAGTCGGTCCAGAGACACGAGAGCACAGAACAGATCATGTGATCGAGTCGGTCAAGAGGCACGACAGCACAGAGCGGATCATGTGATCGAGTCAGTCCAGAGACACGACAGCACAGAGCGGATCATGTGATCGAGTCGGTCCAGAGACACGACAGCACAGAGCGGATCATGTGATCGAGTCGGTCCAGAGACACGACAGCACAGAGCGGATCATGTGATCGAGTCGGTCCAGAGACACAACAGCACAGAGCGGATCATGTGATCGAGTCGGTCCAGAGACACAACAGCACAGAGCAGATCATGTGATCGAGTCGGTCCAGAGACACGAGAGCACAGAGCATATCATGTGATCGAGTCGGTCCAGAGACACGACAGCACAGAGCGGATCATGTGATCGAGTCGGTCCAGAGACACGAGAGCACAGAGCAGATCATGTGATCGAGTCGGTCCAGAGACACGAGAGCACAGAGCAGATCATGTGATCGAGTCGGTCCAGAGACACGAGAGCACAGAACAGATCATGTGATCGAGTCGGTCCAGAGACACGAGAGCACAGAGCGGATCATGTGATCGAGTCGGTCCAGAGACACGACAGCACAGAGCGGATCATGTGATCGAGTCGGTCCAGAGACACGACAGCACAGAGCGGATCATGTGATCGAGTCGGTCCAGAGACACGACAGCACAGAGCGGATCATGTGATCGAGTCGGTCCAGAGACACGAGAGCACAGAGCGGATCATGTGATCGAGTCGGTCCAGAGACACGAGAGCACAGAGCGGATCATGTGATCGAGTCGGTCCAGAGACACGAGAGCACAGAGCGGATCATGTGATCGAGTCGGTCCAGAGACACGATAGCACAGAGTGGATCATGTGATCGAGTCGGTCCAGAGACACGACAGCACAGAGCGGATCATGTGATCGAGTTGGTACAGAGACACGACACCACAGAGCGGATCATGTGATCGAGTCGGTCCAGAGACACGAGAGCACAGAACAGATCATGTGATCGAGTCGGTCCAGAGACACGAGAGCACAGAGCAGATCATGTGATCGAGTCGGTCCAGAGACACGTGAGCACAGAGCAGATCATGTGATCGAGTCGGTCCAGAGACACGACAGCACAGAGCGGATCATGTGATCGAGTCGGTCCAGAGGCACGACAGCACAGAGTGGATCATGTGATCGAGTCGGTCCAGAGACACGAGAGCACAGAGCGGATCATGTGATCGAGTCGGTCCAGAGACACGAGAGCACAGAACAGATCATGTGATCGAGTCGGTCAAGAGGCACGACAGCACAGAGCGGATCATGTGATCGAGTCAGTCCAGAGACACGACAGCACAGAGCGGATCATGTGATCGAGTCGGTCCAGAGACACGACAGCACAGAGCGGATCATGTGATCGAGTCGGTCCAGAGACACGACAGCACAGAGCGGATCATGTGATCGAGTCGGTCCAGAGACACAACAGCACAGAGCGGATCATGTGATCGAGTCGGTCCAGAGACACAACAGCACAGAGCAGATCATGTGATCGAGTCGGTCCAGAGACACGAGAGCACAGAGCAGATCATGTGATCGAGTCGGTCCAGAGACACGAGAGCACAGAGCGGATCACGTGATTGAGTCGGTCCAGAGACACGATAGCACAGAGTGGATCACGTGATCGAGTCGGTCCAGAGACACGATAGCACAGAGTGGATCACGTGATCGAGTCGGTCCAGAGACACGATAGCACATAGCAGATCATGTGATCGAGTCGGTCCAGAGACACGATAGCACAGAGCAGATCATGTGATCGAGTTGGTCCAGAGACACGACAGCACAGAGCAGATCATGTGATCGAGTTGGTCCAGAGACACAACAGCACAGAGCAGATCATGTGATCGAGTCGGTCCAGAGACACAACAGCACAGAGCGGATCATGTGATCGAGTCGGTCCAGAGACACGAGAGCACAGAGCACAGAGTGGATCATGTGATCGAGTCGGTCCAGAGACACGATAGCACAGAGCGGATCATGTGATCGAGTCGGTCCAGAGACACGATAGCACAGAGCAGATCATGTGATCGAGTTGGTCCAGAGACACGATAGCACAGAGCAGATCATGTGATCGAGTTGGTCCAGAGACACAATAGCACATAGCAGATCATGTGATCGAGTCGGTCCAGAGACACAATAGCACATAGCAGATCATATGATCGAGTTAGTCCAGAGACACGACAGCACAGAGCGGATCATGTGATCGAGTTGGTCCAGAGACACGACAGCACAGAGCAGATCATGTGATCGAGTTGGTCCAGAGACACAACAGCACAGAGCAGATCATGTGATCGAGTCGGTCCAGACACACGGTAGCACAGAGCAGATCATGTGATACGTTTGAAAACGTATCAAACCCGTTTGAATTCTGCACAGAATGCTATATTTTAAAGCAATATGGAGGAGATTAGGAGGAAAACTGCGGCTTTACCGTGCTCAGCGGCTCTGGACGAGCTGTGATATAAACTAAACACTATTGGCTGTTTTTAAAAAATGGAGGAGCTGTTCGATATGTCCCGCCCTGTCTTCCTGTTTCAGTGGAAAGTATGTCAACACATTGAATAATGCTGCGTGTTTCAAGGCACTTCAGTGGGGCTTTAAGAATGTTTCGATATTTGTATTGGAAAACAAGACAATAATACTAAATGAGAAAATAATTTTTCGCAGTGAAGATACCGCAAATATGGAGGCCAACCATGACAAGCAGTGACTAATTATCTACTGATATAGATAGAAATATATTTATTAAACGTAAAATATTTGACAGTGAACTACAGAGGAAAGCCTTATTGAATGAAGATTTTTGAAGTGATTCTTACAGCAGCTCCAGATTGTCCTGGACGGCCCCTTTCACCAGGCAAACCGCGTGGACCCTGAAGAACAAAACACAAACACACACACACAGCAGTCATTCATCAAGTGAATATTGTTGAACATCTCAAATGTCTTCCCAAAAGATCCCTTTGGAGAAATAATAACGAGTCAATAGTTGATTGTGGAGAGCTGATCAGTTCATACTGAGATCTCTGACTTTTGAAGACTTTGCTACCTTTGCAACATTATTGTGCACACAGTTTCAGACATTATTGAGATCGGAAACTCTAGAGAAGACACATCTGATATTACTTCAGAGGAAGTCTCCATTCGCTCGCCATCTAATTGCTGTCTTATACTGTTCCTCAGTATTTTTCCAGCACAAATATCTAAGCATTTTTAAAACCAAGATACATTTACTGGAGAAGCAAAATGACTTCAAATGTTAAGACTTGCTTTATGAAAAACTCATCAAAATTGAGTTGTGAGTTTATGCTCAAAATATGAATCTGCTAGTGGGGTCAGAAATTATTTTTCTGACCCCACTGACAGTTTTTTGTTCGTTTTAAGCAAAAACGTAATATCTTAGGTTATGTTGCTTCTCAAGTAAATGTATCTTGATTAAGTAGATGTTTGTACTGGAAATCCAGACAAAAAAACTTTTTTAGTAAGAAAATCTTTTTTGCAGTGTAGTTCTTAAGAGATCTTATGTGTTTCTCTTTTCTGGGAATTTGGTTGCAATATTTGTAATGCCATCTTTATTGTCTCATCTATGCTGACAAATGTGATTTTTCTGAACTCGTGGCAGTTTATTGAGCGCTTGAGATGCGATTCTTGGTCAGACGAACTGACTCTTGTGTGTACTGATGTTTGTTGGAATCTGACATTTGATCAGGGTTGAGCTGTATATGTTAGAAATGAAACTTTAGTGAAGTTGAGCAAACACCTACCATCGGTCCAGGAGCACCACTTTCTCCAGGAGAGCCGGACTCGCCCTGACAGAGACAGACAGACAGACAGACAGACAGAGACGGGTTAAACACTGAACTAGACTGAATATAGTATGTGATGATGGAAAGGTGATTTGAGAAGGTCATACTTTTGACCCAACGGCTCCAGACTCTCCTTTAGCACCATCGAGACCTGAATATCCCTACACACACCACAGATCAACACATTTAGTAACGCTGTTTACACTTCAAATCATGCATTATTACAGCATTATGGCAAGACACTACAGGTGGTCAATTTTGAGGTCTTCTTTCAGACTAGTGGAAAAACATAAAATACACATTTATGTGTTTATTTCATTACACTTTATCTAATTGCTTCTGTAGATTTCAATACATCCAATACATCTTTAAAGGTGGTGAGTTTTATTGCTATCTGTATTCTGAAGGTTTGTTGATATCATCATTCACCCTGATTTATACAAAATTGAATACCTAAAAATGAGAAGAAAATATATTTTCATACTGATGACAGTATTTTCTATGGAAGCTTGCTTCTGCCATGGAATAAAACAATTTAAAAGGTAACTGCGACGTTATCTCACAATTCAGACTTTTTTTTTTCCAGAACTGTGAGATATAAACTCACAATTGCGAGTTATAAAGTCCAATTCAGGGGAAAAAAAAGTTTTTTTCTCATAATTGTAAGTTTATATATCTCACAATTCTCATTTTATTACTTGAAATTGCGACTTTTTATAGCACAATACAGATTTTCTTCTCAGAATTGTGCGATAAAAACCTCACAATTACCTTTTGTATTTGTTATTCTGTGACAGAAACAAGCTTCCATAATTTTCTGATTTATGGAGTGATAAAAATAGATATCCAAAATGGAAAAACATTTAAACATTATGTCAATAAAACAGAAAACAGAAATTTGAACCTGGCTTAAAGGATTAGTTTACTTTAAAATGAAAATGTCCTGATATTTTACTCACCCCCATCTCATCCAAGATGTTCGTGTCTTTCTTCCATCAGTAGAAAAGAAATTAAGTTTGAGAAAAACATTCCAGGATTTTTCTTCACACAATGGACCTCAATGGCAAACAAAATGTTGAAGGTCCAAATCAACGCAGTTTCAAAGCGCTGTGAAGGGCTTCAGAGGCTCTGCACGATCCCAGCAGAAGAATAGGGTCTTATCTAGCGAAACCATCAATCATTTTCAACAACATTTATATAATTTTAACCTAAATTGCTCATCTTGCGCTGCTCTGCGACGTGCCACGGATTGCATAATAAAGTCGGAAAGGTCCAGATGTAGGCGGAAGTACCGCCACAAGCGAACGTGCAAAGACTAATACAAACGCCCTTTACAAAAAAAACTCCATCCCAAACTTCAAAATCGTCCGACATAGTTGTTTAACCTTTTTTTGCTAAAGGATGTTTGTATTTGTCTTCGCACAAGCGCTTTGTAAACGTTACTTCTGTCCGACGCGATTAAGTAATCGTCGACGCAATGCAGAGCAGCGCAAGATGAGCAATTTAGGTTAAAAAGAATATAAATTATTTTTTGGGGAAAATGACCGATGGTTTGGCTGGATAAGACCCTATTCCTCGTCTGGGATCGTGCTAAGCCTCTGAAGCCCTTCCTTTAAAACTGCATTGATTTGGACCTTCAACATTTTGGTTGTCATTGAAGTCCATTGTGTGGAAAAATGTTGAAATGTTTTCCTCAAAAAACGTAATTTCTTTTCCACTGAAGAAAGAAAGACATGAACATCTTGGATGAGATGGGGGGGGTGAGTAAAATATCAGGACATTTTCATTTTGAAGTGAACTAATACTTTAATCCAATGGTCAGATTTCTGTCCTGGAAATTAGGTAATGCCTAATTTGCATATTTAAACATATTTCAGAAAACTTGTAATACAAAACAATAACCGTAGGACTTTTCACATTACTAAAGGGATAGTTCACCCAAAAATAAACACAAAAGAAGATATTTTGAAGAATGTCACTAACCAAACACTTCCATAGTATGGAAAAAAAGTCAATGGGGTCCATCAACTGTTTGATTTCAAACATTCTTCAAAAATATCTTCCTTTAAGTTCAGCAGAACAAAGAAATGTATACAGGTTTGGAACAACTTGAGGGTGAGTAAATGAAGAATTTTCCTTTTTGGGTGAACTATCCCTTTAAACCCGGGTTATCGTCGTTCTCATCATTCAATCAATGACACTGGCACCGCAAATATGCAAATAAGAACATTTACCCATATTTATGAATACCCAAGATTAATTTTTAACCCCCGGGTAAAAGTGAAGCAAAATCCCCCAGGATTCCGTTTCCCCGGGTGTAGAATGATACAGTGTGAAAAGCCCTATTTTTACTCTTTTCACCTGTAGAGTCTTGCCTTTAAGAGACTAAAAGAGCACATGAGGAAAAAGTGCACTAACTCTGTGTCCCTTGATTCCAGGTAGACCCGGTGTTCCTGGGAATCCACGAGCTCCCTGTGTTTAGAGAGAGAGAGAGAGAGAGAGAGAGAGAGAGAGAGAGAGAGAGAGAGAGAGAGAGAGAGAGAGAGAGAGAGAGAGAGAGAGAGCGAGAGAGAGGTATGAGGTGAATGGAAGTATTCAGACGTCTCTTCTTTCTTTCCCTGGCCTGAGGCCACAGCAGCGTCTCACATCTGGGCAAAAGCTTGAGCGCTGCGGGCAGCCGTCACTGCATCTCTGCACTTCTCACATGGATGGATCAAACACTTCAACGCTTCAGTTTCAATTTAAAATGGTTCACCTGAGGTCCGGTAGGTCCACGTTCACCACCATTCCCAGGTTTGCCAGGTTCGCCCTACAAAGTAAAAAACAGAGATTTCATACATGCAGCTTAAAATCAAACGGATACTGATGACAGACGTTTTTTCCAGCGAGCGCTACTGTACTCAAATGTCATCTTGTGGCAGAAAAGTGTAACTACAAACCCAACAGGAAATGAAAGACTTGCATTTATGCTTCTACATCAAAGCTGCAGTTAGCAGGGAAACTTTAGACAACACATTTCTCACACTTATTTATATATATATATATATATATATATATATATATATATATATATATATATATATATATAGCGCTTTATGCAATAAGATCTAGCCAAAGCAGCGTCACAGTAATAAGCAGGAAAATAATGTTGCAAACTTGAACAAACACTAATTATCTCTACAGAAAACAATAGTGGCATTATTCATCTCAATTCTGTTCAGATACTGTCAGTAAAGTTACATCAATAATACGAAAAAGTTATGAATATTAACTGTCATTTTAAACCCCATTTAATAGACATTTTCTGCAGTACTGATGCAAGTGACTTAAAGACACTTGTCTGTGTCTGTTGTATTCAGACAGAAATCTTTCAGTGTGTGATGTGGGCAAGAGAAATGGAAGGAATGGAGTCTGAAGAGAAGAACAGCTGGAGACACCAGAACTGAGAAAAACACCTTCGGGAAAGTTCAGAGAACGTGCCATTTCGGTGGGTAATTTGATCAGATCTTTACAGAACATTTGAAGATGAATATTACACAAATAAGAGTGTAAGCAGGTTAATCGTAAGGCAGCTTAAAAATGCTGACGTGAGGCGTGAGGGTACTTACATCATCTCCTGGTTTTCCTGAGGGACCAGGAGGGCCACGAGGACCCATTGGGCCCTATCAAGAGAAAAGAAAAATGTCAAATTATAGAGGTCAGGACATGTGAACGATATGAGATACGAGTAAAAATACTGCTTTCAAACTTCATGCATGTTAAGAACAACGCTAAAGTGTGTTCAGTGCTGACTATGTATTGAAAAATGGTAACACTTTACTATAAGGTCCCATTAGATAATGCATTAACTAACAATGAACAATACATTTAATAATCTTTGTTAATGTTAGTTGGCTAAAAAACACAGTTTATTGTTAGTTCACGTAGCTCAGGACCATAATTAATTCCATGTTCATCTGTCTTTAGTGTGTAATGCTGCTGTTTGAGCTCTGCGAAGTTACAAAGTTATTCTCTATATCAGTGTCGCTGTTTCTGAACTCCCTGAAACGCCTCCATTGTAGTCTGGAGTTTTCTTCCACGAACGAACACGTCACAATATTCCTCATTTAAATCATTCATACGCAGAATAAATGGGCAGGCCTGGTTGATTTAGTTAGTAGTGTGTTGAAACTGGCGGTTATGGTAACGGGCTGTACATTTTCCAAACACGCTGGAAGCGCTTGACCAATCACAACACACTGCTCCAGCCGACCAATCAGAGCACATTGTGTTTTTCAGAAGGAGGGGCTTCATAGAGACAGGAACTAAACAGAGCGTTACTGACAGACTGGGAAGAGAGGAGCAGCAACAATGGAGAATATGAGGAAATAATCAACATTTAAGCAGGAAAACCTGTTCTAGTAGAGCCCAAAAACAACATCAAGACTGTAAAAGGCATAATATGGCCCTGTTTAACAGATACAGCGTATTAGTATTAGTTGAAATGAGCACTGACTAAGGAGGCTAAGAAGTATTACTCAGTATTTGTTTATGTTAACTAAACAGCTAATGTTAACAAATGGAACCTTATTGTAAAGTGTTACCAAAAAAATTCATAAAACGAGAGCACTGGAGCCAGCGATGTGCAACTCACTGACCTAAACTCAAGATCTAGAGAGGCTTATTATGATTAGGATTATTACGGCTAAATGAAGTGGCATTTGCACACTGGGAGTTTGACTGTGATCATCAGTAATGAGTGTTTTTCAGGTCTTTTGGATACGTACAGATGATCCGGGCTCTCCGGCTTCTCCATGGTTGCCTTGAAATCCTTGTGGGCCCTGCAGAAAATAGAGACCGAATTCAGATCATGGACCGTCAGTCCAGTCTCATGCCAGAAACAATATTTATATGATCAGTATGTGTACAGTGAGAAGAAGTATTATTAGACTTCTGGTGTAAAAGCCGCTTCTGCCTGAAACACAGGATGCATGTGTGTATAGTCACATACTTTTTCCAAGAATTTCACTTAGTTTTAATGTAACCCTTGATATAAATGGTATAGCTGATAACAAAAAACCTTATTTAATTTAATATGAAATGAATATGAAAAACACATATTGTCTATGTGGAAAAAAGAGATTAATTATCTGCTTGCATGATGGTAGGGAAAAGCCCTGCATTCTTACACTGTTTCCTAACCCCACGCAATGCGATAAAATTCCAGCCATTTTTCTGTCGACACCAGATCGGATGTGACAAAATCAATAAAAAATCAAAGCCAATCAGAAGAGTGTGTGGGCAGAGTCTCTCTGCAAGTGCACTGCACTCACAACAAAATCAATAGAAAATCACAGCCAATCAGAAGAGCGTGTGGGCGGAGTGTCTCTGCAAGCACACTGAGTGTGGGAGTGAGGACTTACAACAAAATCAATCAAAAATCAATCAAAACGCAGAGCCAATCAGAAGAGAGTATGGGCGGAGTCTCTCTGCAAGCGCACTGCACTCATAACAATATCTATCAAAAAGCACAGCCAATCAGAAGAGAGTGTGGACGGAGTCTCTCTGCAAGCACACTGGACTCATAAAATCAATCAAAAATCACAGCCAATCAGAAGAGTGTGTGGGTGAAGTCTCTCTGCAAGCGCACTGCATTCATTTCCAAATCAATCAAAAATCACAGCCAATTAGAAGAGTGTGTGGGTGGAGTCTCTCTGCAAGCGCACTGCATTCATTTCCAAATCAATCAAAAATCACAGCAAATCAGAATGGTATGTGGGTGGAGTCTCTCTGCAAGCGCACTGGACTCACAACAAAATCAATCAAAAATCAGAGCCAATCAGAAGAGTGTGTGGGTGAAGTCTCTCTGCAAGCGCACTGCACTCATAACAATATCTATCAAAAATCACATCCAATCAGAAGAGAGTGTGGGCGGAGTCTCTCTGCAAGCACACTGCACTCATAACAATATCTATCAAAAATCACATCCAATCAGAAGAGAGTGTGGGCGGAGTCTCTCTGCAAGTGCACTGCACTCATAACAATATCTATCAAAAATCACATCCAATCAGAAGAGAGTGTGGGCGGAGTCTCTCTGCAAGTGCACTGCACTCATAACAATATCTATCAAAAATCACATCCAATCAGAAGAGTGTGGGCGGAGTCTCTCTGCAAGTGCACTGCACTCATAACAATATCTATCAAAAATCACATCCAATCAGAAGAGAGTGTGGGCGGAGTCTCTCTGCAAGTGCACTGCACTCATAACAATATCTATCAAAAATCACATCCAATCAGAAGAGAGTGTGGGCGGAGTCTCTCTGCAAGTGCACTGCACTCATAACAATATCTATCAAAAATCACATCCAATCAGAAGAGAGTGTGGGCGGAGTCTCTCTGCACTCAACAAAATCAATACCTGCATACATTTTCAAAACATTATTAAAATACATACTGAGGACTGAAACAATCTTTGTCATTAAACACATTCATTTACTTTCAAGATCTGAAGTCTAGATCTATTGTTGGTTTCAGTACGTCTGTAAAGGTCACGCAAAATGATATTCAAACCCACAATAAATTATGTTAACATTAAATGAAGCACACAATCAATACCCGAGATGATCAGCTTTGTATGTTTTCAGAAATAGAGACCGTTCCTTAAATTGAATTGTCACGTTACACGTTCATCATTAATTTTGTTTTAATTAATTTTTCATTTTAATCACATTAATTGAATTAAATATACTTTATTACTAGAAAAAATTTAAATAACCCATTAAACATGAAAGTATTATGCAGTCATTTCTCCTTATAGAACCTTTTTGGCTTGAAGGGTTCTTTAAAATTGAGTCAAGAACCCAAGAGTTCTATATGGAACCTTTTTTTCAGAGATTGTACAGCTTACAGAGAGGATGCCGATTACTAGAGCTAACTTGTAAGTGTGTGTATGAGATGTTATTATTAACTTTGGGAAGCCAAGTGTCATCTTCACATGCTATTTTTGCATGTCTTTCAAAGGATACAAATTCACATTCACATTACTTATTATTGTATATGTCACACAGATGAGGTGTTTGTTGGGGAAATACACTCACGGGAGATCCATTGGGGCCTGGTGGTCCTCGTGGACCCATCGGACCCTGAAGAACAAACATAAGAACAGAAATCAATAAATCTGTTCAGTGATATAATGAGGCACAATGAGACACTGTGGGTTATATCTTAATGTCTTTATCTTGAGAATCTTTGTGGGAAACGTTACCCAGCAGAGCCCTCAGGACATCCGAGCGACTCGCTGAAGCAGAAACACTGAGATTCCACACACTCACAAATCTGCTTAAGCGCTTTGAACCCTTGTGACTTCCCAGCAATTAAATGTTTCAGAGATTTTTCATCAATGACATGAAGGAGAGTGACATCTGGTGCACTAATTCACCGCATGACAATAATGCAGGGAGGGAAAAACATCAGCTATATTCCAACAGGTAATGATTATAATGGTGACTGGTTTTCCGCATTAAGCAGTGATTTTGCATTTGAGTATTTTAATGATATTTATTTATAAACTTCTTAGCGGACTCAGATATTTGGATGCATGTTACTAACAAAACCAAAAGCGGCAAGGAAAGAAAATGTAGGATATTTAGGTAGCTTCTCCTGAAACCACAGGGAAATCACACGTGATGAAATGCGGCTGAGCTCCTGAATGCCTCCTAGTGTTTAAAGAGACGGATATATACGTGTATGCAGTGGGAGTTTCCCAGAGCTACTAAAACACGCTATGTGTTCCTGCACGTCACATAGGCCTAATTGAGCCTGTGAAGGAGCTTATGGAATTTTCTTATGTCAGTTAGGACACAAAAATATACTTTCAGATGTGTGCATGCTGGGAGAAAAATGAGGGCGCATTTATTTTACAGTACGTGTACTTACAATGTACTTATAGCGCTTTTCCACTGCATGTTAACGCTTGGTACGGCTCGGCTTAGCTCGCTTCGCTTTTCCACTGCGTGGTACGACTCGGCTCGGCTCAGCTTTCCACTGCAGTTAGCACCACTTTAAAGTGGGCGGGATTATAGAATGATCGTTGCAATTGTGCCGCCTCTACTTCTCGGCATGTGGATGTTTTTAACTACAAGACGAAGACATTTGTAGTTGAAGAAGGCTGATGGCAGCAAAACAAAATACTGCTAAAAACAAGAGGGTCTTAGGCACTTGTACAACAAAGCGCAAATGACGACATCACTTGATTTGCTCGACCACGCACAAGGGTAAACTAATCTTGTATTTAGCAATGTGTCACGAAAGCATATAACGGTAGTGACAATAGTGACGATTCTCTCTGAACAATCAGTGATCTACAGTGTTTACACGTCACTTTTTAGTATTGGTACGGCACGCTTGGAACCTCAACAGAAGTGGTACTATTTAAGCGAACCGTACTGAACCGCACCATGCAGTGGAAAAGAGCCAAAAAGTGAAGTGAAGTGACGTGGTGACCCATACTTGGAATTTGTGCTCTGCATTTAACCCATCCAAGTGCACACACACAGTAGTGAACACACACACCATATTGCTGCAGAGCCCGGGGAGCAGTTGGGGGTTCAGTGCCTTGCTCAAGGGTCTCAGTCGTGGTATTGAGGGTGGAGGAGATCGCTGGTTATTCGCTCCCCCACCGACAATTCCTGCCAGACCGCAATCTTCGGGTTACAAGTCCGACTCTCTAACCATTAGGCCACGACTGCCCCCATAAAATGAGAGTAAATGTGAAATGCCGCCTCCAGTTATGAACAATGGAAAGGTGACAAGTGAGCCGTACCGAACTGTACCATGCAGTGGAAACATGCCGTTACTGTACCTAAGGATAATATAAGGTAACTACATGGGTTAAGGTTAGGTTTAGGAGTAGTTATTACCCAGTTATTATAATTACTATAATAAGTACATAGTATGTACATTCTGTTTAAAAAAAATGCAGCCTTAAATTAAGCACAATCAACTTGGATGTTTAAGTAATTTCAACGTAAAATGAGTTGACTCTTGAAAAAAGATTGAAAAGAAAATTGCTTAACTTATTTTGATGCATTAAAGCAATGTAAAAACATATGATGTCATAACTTATTGATCACATTTTCTTTTACAGTGTGGAGAACAGGATTGTGCTACCAAAAATGTGCATGTTCCGAAACTCATCATCTAAATACTTTATTTGGATTCTATCCAGAGCCTTTGTGAATTACTCGGATATTAAAAAAAATGAATTTAACACAATTTTACCCATTTTTAGCCGGTTAACTGTCAGTGTTTATTGCCTTTTTTCCCTATAAACCTTAAACGCTCACAAATTATCATTTTGAAATTAGACATTGCATTAACAAGGAAACTGTACTTTAAATTCTTAAATTTCAAATTTGAAGTTTGAAACACAACTTGGTTAGCCACATGATATGAAAAGTGTTTAGTTCAGCACATTTGCCTTACAGTAAACTTAAACTTCGATAACTTTTGTACACTTTCATTTTTATTGTAGACTTAAGTGTTTTTCTCTTTAAAAAGAGACCAGCATTAGGTCTGTATTTAAGTTCAGATCTGAATTAGGTGACAGTTAACAGATTAAACGTGGTTATCAAATCCGTTTTAACGACTCTACCTTTAGCCCTTACAGTTCTCACCACCTGGGAGTAGTTTTTGGGTTTTATTTTTTGTTTTCTTGGATAGACAATGAAAATGAGGTGGGAAATCATTAGGGAGGGTGGTTGCAAGCCGGGCTTGAAACTGCATCACCCACATGAGCCGCTTGTGTGCATAAAAATGCCCCTTGTGTCACCAGAAAAATCACCAACTAATAGAAAATGAATGATTTCAGTTTACTTTGTCACATAGTAAATTACTAGGGCAATCGTGGGATTTATTGCACAGGATATGCACTGTGAGAAAGCCAGGCTTTTGCTTACATTGCAAAAAAAATGATGCTCTTTCACAGTGTTTCGGTCTTGTTTCCAGCATAAATATCTAAACATTCTTAACTCAAGATACATTTACTGGAGAAGCAGCATGACTGAAATGATTAAGTCTTGTTTAATGAAAAAAGTCAAGAATATTAAGTGTTTATGCTGAAAACAAGAACAAATATCTGTCAATGGGGTCAGAAAAATTCACTTAATTCAGGGAAAACAAGTTTATTTGTTCTGGTTTTAAGCAAAAACTCATTTAGTTTTGATACATTTTTCAGAAAACAAGACTTTATATCTTATCATTTTGCTTCTCAAGTAAATGTGTCTTAATATAAGAATTATTCGATATTTGTACTGGAAAACAAGACAAAAATACTGAGTAAGGAAATATTTTTTGCACAGATGACACTCTTTGTTTATTATGCTTGTATTGTGTTTTTTGCTCTTCTTTATTGCTGATAGTTTCAAAGCTATATTTAATGAAAATTATTCAAAAAGATACAATTTATTAATATGTTATTATTATGTAATTGAAAAGTACTACCGTATATAATTAAATTGTATAAACAAAATAAACATTTAAAAGTAAAAATCTTTGGTATCGAGATTGCATTTCACGGGTATTAGAATCAGATCGCTACACTTTGAATCGTAAACAAAACCAAACATGAGGCAAGTGAAGATTCACAGCTCTCCACAGAACAATTTTAAATAGCAAAAGACGATGATACTAAGAGGTGCGCCCACCATTGGTCCTTGCATCACGCCCATCTGTGCTCCTCCTCCTGCTTTGTCATCAAATCCACCAGCCATCTGAGCCGCAAAGTTCTGAAAAAGAGCAAAATCATTCCTTCACTTAGTCCACAGATTCCTTGAGTGAGATAAAAAATAAACACATTTGTCTTGCTGTCTGCTTGAGTTTTCTTCCGGGAACCAACACGTCACAATATTCCTCAATGAAATAATTCATACGCAGAATAGAGGGGCTGGACCTGGTTGAGTTAGTTAGTAGTGTGTTGAAACTGGAGGTTATGGTAAGGGGCGGGACATTTCCCAAACATGCCGGAAGTGCTTGACCAATCAGCTGATCAATCAGAGCACATTGTGCTTTTTCAGAAGGAGGGGCTTCATAGAGCCAGGAACTAAACAGAGCGTTACTGGCAGACTGGGAAGAGAGGAGCCGCAACAATGGAGAATATTGTTATATGAGGAAATGAAAACCTGTTCTAATAGAGCCCAAAAACAACATCAAGGCTTTGTAAAAAGGCATAACATGGCCTCTTTAATATATATAATAAGAGAAATAGCAATGAAGGGTGTTTAGATCTGTAATCCAGACCGTTTGAAAAGCCTTGCTCTGAATGCAGGTAAAGGACAAACCTTTTTCTGTTTCCCCTCCTCTTTTATTTTTCGTTCAGTTTCTCTCGCTCTCAATCTGTTTGCACTGACAGCTAACAATCTCTCTTATAGTATTTCAGTAGGTATCGTCTCATTTAGGGTATTTAGGTTTTACATCAGATAAAACCATATGGAGACTCACTATGTCTATAAACCTAAAAAAAAATACTTACTCCACCGAGGCCTGGGGGTCCGTTTGGACCGGGCGGTCCAGGAGGGCCAGGGTTTCCAGGGGTTCCCGGCTCACCATCTCTGCCCCGGGGGCCTGGACTTCCCTAAAGAGAGAGAAACGGTCCTCGGTACGGTTAGCATTTGTCAATGTCATTCATCTGAGAGTAACATTGAACATCCAGTGCCAACTGGGTGCTAAACAACAGTAATAATGCACCCATGGCCCATTAGCTGTCAAAATAGTAACATTAGTGATGTGTTATTTTAGGACTATAATCAAAAGGTGATTTCAGGTCCACTTGGACCATATTTGCATGCAATTTCTTTAGACTTTAGAAACATTTTTTTACAAACATTGTAAAGTGATAGCAGAATGCTGTACACTACAAAAAAAAATGATGTTCTTCTTCAGTATTTTTGTCTTGTTTTCCAGTACAAATATCTAAACATTTTTAAATCAAGATATATTTCCATGAGAAGCAAAATGACTAACGATATTAAGTCTTGTTTTCTTAAAAATGTGTCCAAATGAAGTGAGTTCTGCCAATGGGGTAAGATAAACAATCTTGTTTTCCCTTTGAGTTAAGTTTATTTTTCTGACCCTATCGGCAGATATATTTTCTTGTATAAACTCGCTTCAATTCATTTTTTCCCCCCCAGAAAACAAGATACTATTTTGCTTCTCAAGTAAATGCATTTGGATTTAAGAATGTTTAGATGTTTGTGCTGGAAAACAAGACAAAAATACTGAGTAAGAAAATAATATTTTGCAGTGATATAAAATCTTCTCTTATAAAATGTCTTTTTGTACTGTGTGTACTGCCCTATATTCTGTTTGTTATCATATCTTTTTTTAAATCACACGGGCTGCCAGGAGCACAACAGGAAGTCAGACAGGATGTGAATCGCACCTTCTCGCCCTTATCTCCTCTCTCTCCACGCGGGCCTTGTTCTCCTGGTGGTCCCTGTTTAGTAAAGGAGGGTAAGTTAACGGCGTGCTTCTAAAGCAAGACCAGAGAATCCCAAGAATGCCAAAAGGATTCCTACCATCGGACCGCCTGGTCCCCTCGGTCCCACAACCTGAGGGAAAATCAACAGAGCGTCAGTTAATGACTGGGAGAGGCTTTACTATTTCAAACAAACACCAGAAGAAGATAAAGATCCACAGAGTCCACACAGAAATCTGGCAGACTTCATTAGTGCTATGTTGTGTTTAACTGGACTAGAACTGCACGATTAATCGTTAAAAGATCGTGATTTCGATTAAAAGAATCTCGCTATCTCATTCCTCAATGTAAAAGAATCAGCTCTATGTCTATCAAACCTTTGACAAGTTTGATCACAAGTACTGGGATAAAAGTTTACAGTTTGGATATAAACACTGATGTCTACAGCAGCAAGCAGAATAGAACAAATCGCCTTTTGAAACTTGAATCTTCAAATAAAGATCCAACGTTATGCCAATAGGTGGCGACAAATGACTGTTAAAAATGTATTTGTCATTGAATCACTCATTAAAGGTCCCGTTCTTCGTGTTTTTTTGAAGCTTTGATTGTGTTTACAGTGTGCAATATAACGTGTTCATGTTTCGCGTGTAAAAAAACCCAGTATTTTTCACACAATTTACTTATCTGTATACCGCTGTTTTCACTGTCCCAAAAACGGCTGATGACTTCCTTTATTCTATGAAGTCCCTCCTTCAGAAAACGTAACGAGTTCTGATTGTGCCAGCGGTTCCCGTGTTGTGATTTGACCGCAGCTTAGCAAACGTGTCACGGTTCCTGTGTTGTGATTCGACAGCAGCTTAGCGCACGTGGAAAGGTCACACCTCTTAACGGGAGATATATGCGCTTAATGATCTCTACAGCGTCCCTGGGAAAGCCAAACAAAGGTGATTTGACTCCGGGATGAAAATAACAGCGTCTCGACGACATGGCGACAAACACACTCAAACGCAACAATTCCTTTTCTCCACGCGATACGTCCTCTTCTCCACGTGGGACAGCAACAAGACCACGCCCCCTTTTTTCGCGTATTCTTGTGGGCGGAGGTTAGTCTGTTCTACTGACGTCATTTATGAAGGAAGTACCAGGATGTAGTCCAAGCCGGCCGTTCGCTGTAGGCTTTGAAAGGGAACTTCTGTTAAATAAAATATCTCGCTTGGCATTGAACTTTGAGCTTTATAATTTTACAGGTATTATTTATGCTCTAACAGCAACATTACACACTAACTAAAGTTTGAACAATGGGATCACGAAGAACGGGACCTTTAAAAAGATTAGTTCAAAAATGCTGATTCATCCAGTAATGAAACTAGTGAAGTAAGGGCACAAACAGGGCTTAGGCTAAACTAGGATTAGGCATTAGTTCAATTAGGACATTTTTATAAACATTTTTTTAGTAACTTTTATAAACGTGCCCTAGAAAAAAAACCTTATTGGTGTTCATCTTAAGACAAAACAATTGCACTGACGTATTTTAAGATATGCCAGTGCAAGTTTCTTTCAGGTAAAACAACTCAAACATGCATTTTAGTCTAGGTCTAGGTTAAGCATTGTCTGTGAAACCGGGGGTAATTCAAATTAATTCATTAAATAGACTGTTTTGTTTAGAATCGTGGGAGAATCGTGATCTCTAATTTAAACACCAAAAAATTTGTGATTCACAACTTATCCAAAATGAATGCAGCTCTAATGTGAACACACTCTATCAGGGTGAAGCAGCTGACACACACCTCAAGTGTGTCTGCAAAACCCCCCACACACACACACACAACTCTGACATTAATGATAAAGGTTTGAAGCTTACATCTGTTATGTCTCCTGGTTCCCCTTTTTGTCCCTGTTGCACAATGGAGGGAAATATTAGAATATATTAGTCCACATTAAAGCAAATATTTCCTTAAAAGAGCAACAACAACTAAAAAGACACTACAGCATACACTGACCCCCTAAATGATTATCCCAGCTAACAAAAAAATGTTCAAAAAATGTTTTGCTAATGTTCAAATTAAGTTATGAAAACGTTAAAATGTCAATTTTTTCTTGGTTATGCAAATATTAAGGGAACATTCCATTTTATTATTCTGCATTATATGGGAATGTTACTTTAAATGTTCTCTGATTTAAAAAAAAAAAAAAGTTCGATGACCATCCAACTAAACGTTCCATGAACGATGTATGAATGTTTTAATGGCAACGTTTTCATAACATTATTAAAGGGATAATTCACCCAAAAATGTAAATTACCCCATAATTTGCTCACCCTCAAGCCATCCTAGGTGTATATGACATTCATGTTAAAAAACGTTGTGGCTAATCCAAGCTCAATAATGGCAGTGAATGGCAGCCCAAAATTTGAGGCACAAAAAAGTGCATCCATCCATTATAAAAGTAATCCACATGGCTCTGGGGGGTTAATAAAGGCCTTCTGGAGCGAATCGATGCGCTTGTGTAAGAAAAATATCCATATTTAAAACTTTATAAAGTAAAATATCTAGCTATCTACTTTTATAATGGATGGATGCACTTTATTGGGCTTCAAACTTTGGGCTGCCATTCACTGCCATTATTGAGCTTGGATTACCCAGGACGTTTTTTAATATTACTCTGATTGTATTCGCCTGAAAGAAGAATGTCATGTACACCTAGGATGGCTTGAGGGTGAGCAAATTATGGGGTAATTAAAATTTTTGGGTGAATTATCCCTTTAAAGTCAGGTTACTTTGAACAAACATTATGAACATTTGCTCATAACTTTGAGAGGACCTTGCCAAGCGTGTCATAGCCAACACATTTTAAATAGCATTGCTCAGGCGAAACACAACAGCACACACACATTGACGTCTGCTCGACACTCATGCACGCATTAACTAACATTTCAGACCAAACACAGGATGAACCTGAGACTTAATCATCACCTACAACACAGTCAGGTTTTCAAACAGACATTAAACACAGACTCACCTTAGCACCTGGCAAGCCTGTTATTATCATGCATGAAAGATAAAAAACAGAGTATTAAAACAGCATCATAAAAGCACTAAGCTCTGTGTTTGTTGGCAGAGCCTAAATCACTTCACAGCTCAAATAAAGAAGAGGCCATATCCAGTGTGTTCAGCTCTTAATTAATCATCTCGAACACGATGTATATTCAGGCATTATGAATATAATGATTCCATCACTTGTTCATTTTGATATTTCCCAGAGGCAAGAGCTCTGTTTACCAGTGACATACATTTTCAGACTTTCTATGGCTATATACTTCACATTATAATGTTTAAACCCTTGTATATAAAGTCCAAATGTTCCCACTGGACAAAAGAAAGTGGCATGTTTTGTCTTTGCATGCTTGCCGATGGATTCCAGTAGCGGATGTAGGGATGAAGTTATCAAATAAAATAAGTTCATTTGAGTACTTGAGTTGATTAGCAAGAACGAGTTTCCACCAGTTAATGTGAATTCGCTGTATGATTAAAGCAACTCACTCAGATTGCTTAGGAAAATTGTTTACGTGATGATTCTTGCACATGTCTTACTGCACTGCTATTGTTTGCATTGAGAATCTAGCGCAAACCAAGATCTAAACATCACATTGGACTGTTTACTTTTACTGAACTGTAAATTATTTATAGATGACTTAATGATTATTCATGAGCGTAGCTTTGTTTGTCTGCATGACACATGAATGATAACCAGAATGTAATCAAAGTAAAGTAATGTCTGTTAAAGGGTTAGTTCACCCAAAAATGAAAAGGACCCTCACCCATCTTCGGAACACAAATGAAGTTATTTTAGTTGAAATCCGATGGCTCAGAAAGGCCTCCATTGGCACAATGCTCTTTACACTCTCAAGACCCATAAAAGGTACTAAAGACGTCGTTACAAATCCATCTCACTACAGTGGTTCTACAATAACTTTATGAAGCGACGAGAATAGTTTTTGTGCGAAAAAACCCCCCCTAAATAACGACTTACACAGTGATGACCGATTTCAAAACATCATGAAGCTTCGAAGCGTTATGAATCAGCGAGTCGAATCATGATTCGGATCACGTGTCAAACCGCCAAACTGCTGAAATCACGTGACTTTGGCGATCCAAACCGCTGAATCGACTCACTGATTCATAACGCTTCGAAGCTTCATGATGAGAGTGTAAAGTGCATTGTGCCAACGGAGGCCTTTCTGAGCCATCGGATTTCAACTAAAGTATCTTCATTTGTGTTCCGAAGATGAACGGAGGTCTGACGGGTGTTGAACAAAATGAGGGTAAGTAATTAATGACAGAATTTTCATTTTTGGGTGAACTAACCCTTTAATGGTTCAGCGTGATTTTAAAGGACGTCGCCGTTCACCCTCATGGCATTTCATAAAAGATCTGAAATATGTCTTGTATGCCTATTATGCATGAGCTGCATCCAGCTGTAAACATTATAATGCTGCACAAACCACTTTATCAAATTCAAGAAATAATACGAAAAGTTCACAGTTTACCCATATGCGAACCGAGAGCAAGCTACAACCTGCCACTAACGTGACAGACAGAGATTGGTGTGCCGTTCACATCTGACCGCGGGACACGATAGCAAATACTGAGAAACTCTCAGAAAGGCTTTGATCTGAAGCAGATGTCAGTGGCGGGAGGCTGATGCACCGGCCCCGCTTATTCTGTATTCAGAGAGCAGATCAGGGCTGCGTTTCCCGCAAACGGTCTAAGCTATGAGGAAACCCAGGTCAGGTCTATCTGCTATCTGAAGGACGATGGAGAAAAATATGCTTTGTTGCTTGCTTTCATTGTGAAGAAACTGTACTTTTGTAAAGGTGAGCGAGAGAAACCACTCGAAGCATTAAGTCAGAGATGAAACTCTATACCGTGTCTGCTCAAGTGAGGTTCCCTCTAAATGATTCCCATATGTGTCCATCACACTCCTGCCGCCAGTGATATCCATTCCAGACAAAGCCAACACTGTGTCTTTAGTTGTTAGTCTTTTCTCATTTTTCAAATTGTTTGTTGGGTTGTTTTGAGTTTAACTTTAAAAAAGGCATCCATAAATTGTTACGGTGCTTCTTTTAAAAAAACAACAACAAATCCATCAAACAAATATGAATACACATGTAATTTATTTATAAAAGTGAGAAATAAATAAATTACGACCAGGGGAGGAGGGCTGGTCAGCGACACAGACTGGACAGCACTCCCCGAGCGGGATCTCGGGTTTGGAACAGTCTTTCAGCTCCTCGCAGATGATTTCGTCGCACAGGACCAAGCCGGTGTCGCAAACGCAAATGCGACAAGGCTCGGGTTTCCACACGTCCTTGTCACTATATGACTGGCCATCCTGCGTGCAGCTGCCTGGATCTTCTGTGAGGAGCGTGAGCAGAGGAAGAGGAGGAAGAGGATGCAGGAGGTGGGTGGAGAGTTAAAGCACATAAGAATCACTGTCAAAATGGCATTAAAACTATGATTTGGATTCAAAATCCCAAGCCATAGAAGCTTCATGATTAGTGTAACATGATAAATCATATTAGTGGAATGCATACAGTAGAAAGCAGGGGTGAGCGATATACCAGCAGACACAATTAACCGGCAGAGATATTTGGACTATAATTGCTGTTTAAAAACAAGTGATTTAAACCGTTGAACCGCAATAAGAAGCAAAAGAGGACTCATTTCACTATATACACACGCTCTCTGAGGGTGCGTTCACACTAGAAGTCTTCACGGGTCCAAAAATTCATACCCGAACCCAAAGAGACCCGTAATGTGCTAAACAGAACCGACCCGGACCCGTCTATTATTTCAAAAGCTGGACCCGGACCCGTGCAGATCCGAGCAATGCCAAAAATGTAGTACCCGGAACCGACCTGGACCCGTCTATTATTTAAAGGTCCAGTTCTTCGTGTCTTTTTGAAGCTTTGATTGTGTTTACAGTGTGCAATATAACGTGTTCATGTTTCGCGTGTAAAAAAAAACAGAATTTTTAACACAATTTACTTATCTGTATACCGCTGTTTTCACTGTCCTAAAAACGGCTGATGAGTTCCTTTATTCTATGAAGTCCCTCCTTCAGAAATACGTAACGAGTTCTGATTGTGCCAGTGGTTCCCGTGTTGTGATTTGACAGCAGCTTAGCAAACGTGTCACGGTTCCTGTGTTGTGATTCGACAGCAGCTTAGCGCATGTGGAAAGGTCACGCCTCTTAACGGGAGATATATGCGCTTAATGATCTCTACAGCGTCCCTGGGAAAGCCAAACAAAGGTGATTTGACTCCGGGATGAAAATAACAGCGTCTCGACGACATGGCGACAAACACACTGAAACGCAACACTTCCTTTTCTCCACGCGACACGTTCTCTTCTCCACGTGGGACAGCAACAAGACCACGCCCCCTTTTTTCGCGTAGTCTTGTGGGCGGAGGTTAGTCTGTTCTACTGTTCTACTGACGTCATTAATGAAGGAAGTACCAGGATGTAGTCCAAGCCGGCCGTTCGCTGTAGGCTTTGAAAGGGAACTTCTGTTAAATAAAATATCTCGCTTGGCATTGAACTTTGAGCTTTATAATTTTACAGGTATTATTTATGCTCTAACAGCAACATTACACACTAACTAAAGTTCGAACAATGGGATCACGAAGAACGGGACCTTTAAAAGCTGGAACCGAACCCGGCGCGAAGACACAGACCCGACTGGACCCGATTGTCACATATTCCACAATAAACTGATATTAACAAGTCAATAAACAAGTTGCGAAACATAACTTTTTGTCTTACCTATAGCCGCCGTCTCCCTTCCTTGTAACGTTACTTGATTGTGATGCATTACACCCTTGCCAAAAAGTTAAATCCATGTTATTCCTCTCTTGTTATTCCAAGCATGCTTAATTCACTCATCATTTCAGCTTTAAAAGTCCACTTTATGTCACGTGACGGATGACAAATGCGTCTTTGCAGATTTGCATTTCGCCTCGAGTTAACTCGCATAATAACTTTGACTGTTTGCCTTTTTGAACTATAATAACGATTGCTGTTCGGTGGCCGCTGACGTCAGCATTATTTATTTGCTATCATCTCTGTGAGCCGAGTCTGACCACCAAAACTTTGAGATTAAACAAGACGGTTCATTCATATTATTATTAAAGTCAGTCACAGCGGAAGCTCGGGTTGCCATAGAAACATGACACGCGCTTGAGACTGCACATGCTCGTTGGCTGGAGCAACCTGAAATATGAGCTTTTTTACGCAATTTGAGCATCGTAGAAAACATTTGGGACAGTTCACCTGAGATTTTGTTGCTGCTTTTAAATATATTAAATATAAGTTCAAATCAAACTTCAACAGTGCGCTAATACACTTGACAGCACTTACTTTTTTCTCATGTTTGTCCACAATAGGCTATGCATGAAGTATGCCCAGACAGAAGAGGTGCCCGTGGGTTTAACTTCTTTATATTCGTTGTTTTTTAGCTTTTTTCGCACATCACTCATGAAGGTATCCAATATTATTACAGTGCGCTTGCAGAGATCGCTCGTGTTTTTCTTCGTTCTTTTTTTTAAACCTTATTTCCCGGCTCACATTTTTCTTATCTTAATTTTATAAGTTGCAAGTTACAAAAAACACACAAGCAGTGCTGACTGACTCTGATCACGGGCAGGTGTTCTCAGAGTCCGGATTGACTTGGGTCGGGTCCCGGGTCCACGGGTCTCGGGGGCTCCGTGAAGACCTCTAGTTCACACTTGTCATGTTTGGTTCGATTAAAACGAACCCTGGTGCGATTTCTCCGTTAGCGCGGTTCATTTGAACGTATGTGAACGCTGCCATCCGAACCCTGGTGCGCACCAAACAAGCGGACCGAGATTGTTAAAAAGATGGGTCTCGGTCCGCAAGCTTCATCGCAAAATATACGTCATAAAAGCCAACCAATCAGGTTGTGACCGTATCCCTATGCCTTTGGTTCGGTAACTTAAGGTTCGCTGCCAGTGTGAACGCTAAGTGGACTAGGACTATATGTTTTGTTTTTGTTTTTGGGCCCGGACCAAACGAACCAAATGAACCGAACTACAAGTGTGAACGCACCCTGAGAGACACGCGCACATGTGTGAGTTATTTACCTTAAACGCTAAATACACAAACCTACGTGCAGCACTTTAAAGTATTAGTTCACTTCAAAATGCAAATTTCCTGATATTTTACTCAACCCCATCTCATCCAAGATGTTCAAGTCTTACTCTCTTCAGTCGAAAAGAAAGGAAGTTTTTTGAGGAAAACAATCCAGGATTTTTCTCCCCATCATAGCCTTCCATGGCAACCAAAATGTTGAAGGTCCACATCAATGCAGTTTTAAAGGAAGGGGCTCAGAGATTCAGAGGCTCTGCACGATCCCAGATGAGGAATAGGGTCTCATCTAGCCAAACCATCGGTCATTTAAATAAAACATTTTAAAAGTAATATACTTTTTAACCTAAACTGCTCATCTTGCGCTGCTCTGCGACGTGCTAAAGATTGTAAAATCACGTTGTAAAGGTCACGCTATACGTAGGCGGACATTTACAAAGCGCACATACGAAGACTAATAAGAAAACCCTTTAGCAAAAAAACAAGGTAAAACAATGTTGGACGATTTTTAAACTGGAAATGGAGTGTTTTTTGTAAAGGGCGTTTGTATTAGTCCTCGCACGCTCGCTTGGGGCGGTACTTCCGCCTACGTTTTCGACGTGGTTGCGCAATCCCTGGCATGTAGCAGAGCAGCGCAAGATGAGCAATTTCACAAGTTCACACTTACTTATAATTTATAGAGAGTACATTTAAATGCGTATTTGACGTGCTGTCCGAGGGGAGGGCTTCGAGCTCGGAATTTGGCCCGAACCCAGAGTACCCCTCCCCCCGTGTATGTAAGTGGTTAGAACAAAAATTGTGGAGAAGGGGTGGTGGAGGGATGCTGATAAACTGTCAATAAAACAGAAGTAAGACTGCTGCGTATAAATACCTCTTATTGTTGATTAGCTGAGTGCTCTCCACTTGTGGCAATTATCTGAACGTGCTCCTCCCAAACCTTGTTAATAAAACATAATTTAGGTTAAAAAGTATATATATATTTTTTTTAAAATGACTGATCGTTTCGCTAGATATGACCCTATTCCTCGTCTGGGATCGCGCAGAGTTGGGCTTTGAAACTGCATTGATTTGGACCTTCAACATTTTGGTTGCCATGCAAGCCTATGATGGGGAGAAAAATCTTGGAAAGTTTTCCTCAAAAAACTTAGTTTCTTTTCGACTGAAGAAAGAAAGACATGAACATCTTGGATGAAATGGGAGTGAGTAAGATATCAGGTCTAATCCTTTAAAATTAACACTCCCGAGCATCAAATGCGATTTACAATCTGCTTTGGCGAGTGTATGAAACGGTGTCAATCACCAGTTGACTGGTAACATTTTTATGAATTCTAACAATCCAATATTTTGAGAACATGAACGTAAACAAACGTGAACGACGCTCAGGACAGTTGACGGGCCAGTGCTGCATCGTCACGAAAGTTTAAGCCTTGCCAATTTAAATATTCAAGTGCAAGACGACGCAAAAGGGAACTCAATTTGTTACTCGCGCACTTTGTGGGAAGTTTTCTGTGTACAAACATCCAACGCGTGTGCCCAGAAGTCCGCGTCTCGGACAAGTATTGAGCTCTCTTTCATGTCGTCTTGTGCTTGAATAGACATAGTCAAACCAAATTATGTCAAAATGCCCCTCTTGGCAAGAATCCTCATAAACATAGCCGGTTATGTCTTAAAGGGATAGGTCACCCAAAAATGAAAATTCTATCATTAATTCCTCACCCTCATGTCGTTCCAAACCCGTAAGACCTTCGTTCAAATCCGAGAGCTCTCTGACCCCTCCATAGACAGCAATTTAATTAACACTTTCAAGGCCCAGAAAGGTATTAAAAACATTGTTAAAATAGTCCATGAGACTCATATGACAGTGGTTCAACCTTCATTTTATGAAGCATTGCGAAAATACTTTTTGCGTGTAAAAAAAAACACAAAAAGAACGACTTTATTCAACAATTTCTTCATGTATGTGTCAGTCTCATAAGCTGTTGATGCAGTAAATACAGTCCAACGCTTCCGAGTTACGTCAAGCCAGAACGCCGGCTTCCCATTGGCCAAAGCTGTTCATGTGAGCACCAGGACAGCTGACCAACGTCAACAGTGTATGAGACTGACACAGAAGTGGACTATTTTAACAATGTTTTACTACCTTTCTGGACCTTGAAAGAGTTAATTAAATTGCTGTAATAGTCCACTTGACTCCAGTGGTTCAACTTTCATTTTATGAAGCGACAAGAATACTTTTTGTGAGCAAAAAACAAACCAAAATAACGACTTTATTCAACAATTTCTTCACGTCTGTGTCAGTCTCATACACTGTTGACGTTGGTCAGCTCCTGCGTCAGCATCAAACGCATGTGTTGTAGTGCTCATATGAACAGCTTCGGCCAATGGTAAGCCGGCATTCTGGCGTAGCAACCCTCTACGCACACCTTGGCAATAGAATCGCCTTTGGCTGGTACATTTTTTTGTTTAGTCACCAGACTGATATACTTTATTATATTAAATTATATTATACTTATATATATATATATATATATATATATATATATATATATATATATATATATATATATATATATATATATATATATATATATATATATATATATATATATATATATATACCACCAAATGTATCAATATCTTTGTAAAATGGCACAGCTTTTTAAATATCTGAACGTACACGCTTAACATCAGTCAGCATAGACTATGTTATGATATTATGATAATCAAGCACTATATAATGATAGAACTTTAGTAATTAGAACTAAAACTGTTGGAAAGCATGTATTAATGCATATTTGTCATATAACTGAAATTTGGACTGTGGTGGTGCTTAAGATATTGTTGGTGTTTCTGTAAAAAAATCGATAATAGTAATTATATTATATTATTAAAAGATAATAATACTACTACTAATTCTACTACTAATAACAATATACAACGCACTAAGGATTGATGAGCTGCTGGGTTCATGAATATTAATCACATTGACAGCATTCGCTCAAACTGATTTGCCGAAATCAAAACAGGGACAGGAAAAGATAAGATTAGTTCCGCCCACTACCGGAAAAAACGGCATATCTTCTGCTTGTTCTTAAAAGCTGAATATTTCCAAATTAACTCCATTATTTTGACAGGAAAATACAACAAAGAATATTGTTAACATGTAGCACGTCGATTTTGCGTGGTATTTAAGACTCTCGCATTTGCGTTCTGAAGATGAGCGAAGGTCTTACGGGTTTGGAACGACATAAGGGTGAGGAATTAATGACAGAATTTTCAGTTTTGGGTGAACTATCCCTTTAAGTGAACATAAAACAGTTGAGAAATGTGTAACAGTATATTGCATCTGTGCATTAGCTCTAAAAGTGACAGCAGCCTAATATTCCTCCTGCTGTCTGTGTTTTTAATATTAATTAAACAACAAATGACAAATGACAAATGACTGCTCTAGACTGAATAACTTTTATGATTTTAATAAGGATTAATCCATGTTTCATGTCTGGTAAAAATGTTTATGGGCCTGTACATTTTCTTATGTCACCGGCCATTGGCTGGTGTGGCAAAAAAGGCCCTGCTTATGTGTCAAAATGCCAGCCTTTGCAAGCACCCTAAACATACAGTCAGTTATGTCTTAAGTAAATATAAACAGTTGAGAAAGAAAACGCATGTGTAACAGTTAATGGATCCATGCGTCAGGTCTTAAAGTGACAGCAGCCTAATAAACCTGCTGTTAAACTGTTTTGTCCTATTGCTTGTAATTAGTTGCTTTGCTCTTACGTTATCACTTACTGTTAACTTGTCTTGTGTAAGCTTAAGTTGTTGTTTTTTTACTTAGGCTAGCATTAGTATTTTTGTGATATTGAAATTGGTGACAAGAATTATGAAATTTCAAAAAGTTGAATGACATAAAAACCTTATTTACAGCAAAAAAAGAACTATATATATATATATATATATATATATATATATATATATATATATATATATATATATATTGTTATTGATATTGTGAAATAAAATTTCATGTCATTTGTCATTTCATGATATAAGATTTTGGTCATATCGCCCACCCCTAGTAGAAAGCACTACATTTGAGGTTTTCTGTGCAAAGAAACCACCTGATTAATGCATCATCCATCTTTGATGTCATCGTCACGCTCATTCAAATGCAAACCACAAGATGGCAGCACAAAACTGATATCAATGAAACCAGCTAATTAACAATCATTTTAAAGTCTGGTCAGTTCAGTTGAATTCTGCCCTCCGCTGTGACACTTCCACAACCTGTCTATAAATACTAAATACTACATGAAGCTACTACTAATACTACTGAATAAAGATGAAATGAAAGCCACTCTAATTTCAGACACAGCACTTAGTATACTCAAATTCTTTCAGTCTTTCTGTAGCAGGTCATTCCCTCAAACTCATGAATTTGCCTGGAAATGGTACAGTGAAGAGAGACCGAGGGGAATCAAACAAGCACTGTTTGTTTGCCTTACAGGCCTGTTTATTTTCTGTAAATTCCAACAGACCCCATATGGCGATGAATAACGCCTTTCTGAAAAGTAAAGACTGAGCAATTCACAAGCTTTTGCCTAATCTAAACAGCAGGCTCAGGAAGTGTGTGTCTGTACGCTGCCAGTTCAAACATGCCAGAGAGAGAGAAAGTGGAGAACGGACAGCTTTCACTCACACACACGCCTTCAGGCCTTCCTCACAAAAGTCTTCCTCCGATTCTCTTTCTAGCACCATGCTCTGCTGTTTGAGCTACAGGATAGGCAACCACGAGTGCTTTTTTTTTTTTTTTTTTTTGGAAAATGGAGGAAAACTCCAGATTGGACACAGGTGAGGGGAGGGGTTGTTGACTTTCCCTTTCTCTCTTTCAAACCTTTGTGCAGGTTAACGTCAGCACGTTAGGAAAGCCACAGGCCAGGCTGGACACCTCTGCAATATGTAAAATGATGCCATGACTGATGGTTTAACAAATGGACCCAGACGAGCCGATCCATGACCTGCTCACTATGAGGAAACACTCATATGCCTCTCTGCTACAATAACCCAATTGTTAGCTTTTGCTCAGATTTCTCTCTCCCTCTTCTTTTCAACAGGGTTTGTACAGATACTTTAAAATGACATTCCAGGACTTTCAAGGACTTTTCAAGCACTACTTTTTTGTTTTTCAAGGGCTCTCACTTATCAAACAATAAAATAAAAAAGGTAAATAGATAAATAAAAATGAACTAGTAAAACAAAATGGTACAAATAAAGTGCACCACATGCAATGACTGTGGTAGCTTTAACCATTGAAAGGATACTATGACAAAGATATCACTTTCCTTATTCACTTAAAATTCTTATATCAAGAAATATTTACTAGACAAGTAAAAATATTCTTGTTTTAAGAAGAAATAAGTCAAAATTAAGTGAGTGTTTGCTTGAAACAAGTGAAATCATCTACCAATGGGGTAAACCAAATAATCAAAATATCATTTATAATTATTTTGCTTACCCCATTGGCTGATTATTTTACTTGTTTCAAGCAAAAAATTCTAACCGATTTTTGTTCTCCCATGAATATATGATTGACCTGAAGAATGAAAGCTTTATCATATACTTTGGTATTTATATGAGCAATATCATGCTCATAGCCATGCAAAATGGCTTTATATCTATATCAGATATCAAATATCAGATATCTATATCTATATCAAAATGTTACTAGTTTAACATATATGTCTTTCAATAATTCAAGCACTTTTCGAGTACATTTTCATAAATATGGCTGCTTTTTTATCATATAAGATGATATTTGATTTAATGATATTTTTATCATATCATTTTATCATGATCATATAAGTTTTCCACACTTATATGATCAATAATAAGTTATGACAACATGTGCTTACATTGCTTTAAATTATCAAAATATGTTCAAAAAAATTTCAAAAACAAAAAATGTATCAGTTATACAAGATTCAACTCATTTTCTAAGTCAGTTTAATGTAATTTATGTTGAAATGACTTAAACATCCAAGTTGATTGTACTTAAAAATTCAAAGGCAGCAACTTTTTTTTTAAAGTGCAAGCCAAATTTGAGTATTTCAAGGAGTTTCAAGTTTGAACTGTATTTTATTGTCATTTTTTACTGCCTTTAAAAAAAACCTCACTGAAATATCTTCTAATTTGTTTACTGGCGAGCTTATTTCCCCTTTAATTCAAAAATATGGTCGAAGGAATGTGCCTTGCTGAATTATAGTAGCTGCCTCTGTCCTTTAGATGTTTTTCCAATAGCTTTTCGCCAGACAGTCTTTCCTTCTTTCCCTGGACTATCGTAGCCCCTGGGTAATTTAGGAAACAGATGGAAGCACTTTAACTGTATGGAAGGGTAACAGTAACTCTGGCAAAGGCCCACCGTTGCTGAACTCAACTACTGATACACCTCTGAAACCTTGCGCTCTAGATGGCGAAATAAAAAGCTGTGCTTTCTGAATCCCTCTAGATCAGAATTCTGACAATTCAAAGTTTTGAGCATCTGCGTTTTGTGCAAGCCTGGATTTGCCCCAGTGGCCCCTGACAGCAGAGGAATGCGCTCTTTTAGGGCCCGGCCAGCTGAGCCTCAAGGCCATCAGGAGGGCTTCAGCCAGCCATCAATAAAAATAAAAGAACGGTCAAATAAAACAGTTGCTCAGGAAATAAACCAGTGCTGTGCATGTGTGAGTTTGAAGGCTTGATATGTCCTGCAGGTGTCTTGATGGATGAAATACCCTGAATACCTTTAGACTCACATTGTATAAACACATTGCTTCAGAAATGCCCTAAAATAGGCTAACAAAAGACGATTCAGACTCATAATAACTTAAAATATATACTTGCACTAGCTCATTTTCAAACATTTGTAGTTCAAATACACATTTGCCACAATATATCTTTGTGAAGCTGTAGTTCCTTTCATTAAGCCTACTATTTACGCAAGCACTGGCGTTTAAAGTGTGAGAACACATTTTTCTGACACTTTTGAGAGTAAAATGAGAAAGAAAATGGTGGGCAAACTCACGGCCATCCTCCTCTTGGCATTTGACAACGGCCAAAAATGCGACTAGTGTTGCCACAAATAGCAGTAAAGTCCTTGAATCCGCCGACAGGATCATGTCTAAACTGCAGACATGCGGCGTTTCAGGAGCAGGAGAGAAAGAGCTTGGATTGAGTGTTTTCTCCTAGTGACGGGAATGATGCATTTAGTCCAGAATGGTGTACGATGAAGCGCAAAACTCCTGCAGAATCTCCGTGCGGACTGATCCAGGGGCCCGCAGGTTTGAGTCCATACAGCTTTGAATGGAGAGCCGTATTTTCGGAAATAAAAATCCACCCCTTTACCCCCCATGAAGGTGAAATCGGAGAAGCGTTGCCCTGCTCTCTCCTCTCGCACCCATTATTTAGGAGTCATGCTCAGAGAGGAGACGCCAAGAAAAAGAATCCTTTTCTCGTTCATTCTGAAAGAAAACTTTATACGGGCTGCAGGGATCTAATATGATCTAGTCAAATGTGTAGCTACTGTACGTAAAATAAGCTGTAAAGTATTAGAGTGAATATTAATGCATAATATCGAGTATTAAAGATTAATTAAAACATGTAAACGATAATGAACCAATGTAAAAGATAGGCAGATCTGGTTACACTGCAAAAAAATGCTTTTATTTAGTATTTTAGTGTTTTTATCTTAAAATTCTTAAACCAAGATGCATTTACTAGCTAAGTAAAATGACATAAGACATTTTTTTCTTGTTTTCTTTACAAGATTATTTTTCTTACCCCACTGGCGGATATCTTATGTCATACTTACCTTGTAAAAATCATCTTGATTTAAGAATTTTTGATATTTGGACTGGAAACAAGACAAAAATACTAAGTACGAAAAGCATTTTTTGCAGTGTACTGTGGCTTGAACCTTGATTCGTTGGTGATTTCAGTGGTCATACAGAAAATGATCATGATTCATTAACAACGTAAATATCATTGGACAAAACTTGACACCATTAGCATGTTTATTAAGCTATTTTGTTGATTTAAAGATTAAATGTGCACAGTTTAGGGACATTTGACCCTCACAGAGCCAACAAACACAAACATCAAGAAAACATTTGCCACTGTATAATATAATCTTCAAAAAACTAAAGACTCTTCAGAGAATAATGGATGCAATACTACTCTATAGGTACTCAAGATTAACATGAGACTGGCAGAAACTGTGTGTGTTATGTACCCTTTAAGAGTTCCTGTCACTGGAAAGGGGCCAAGCCCAAACCCTGAAAAACAACCCCCACACCATAATCTCCCTTCCACCAAACTTTACACTTGGCACAATGCAGTCAGGCAAGTACCGTTCTCCTGGCAACCGCCAAACCCAGACTCTTCCATGGGATTGCCAGACAGAGAAGAGTGATTGCTTACTCCAGAGAACACGTCTCCACTGCTCTAGAATCCAGTGGCGGCGTGCTTTACACCACTGCATCCAACGCTCTGCATTGCACTTGGTGATGTAAGGCTTGGATGCAGCTGCTCGGCCATAGAAACCCATTCCATGAAACTCTCTACGCACTGTTCTTGAGCTAATCTGAAGGCCACACAAAGTTTGGAGGTCTGTAGCTATTGACTCTGCAGAAAGTTGCAGACTTCTGCGCGCTGTGAGCCTCAGCATGCGCTGACCCCGCTCTGTGATTTTATGTGGCCTACCACTTTGTGGCTGAGTTGCAGTTGTTGCCAATTGCTTCCACTTTGTTATAATACCACTAACAGTTGACCGTGGAATATTTAGTAGTGAGGAAATGTCACGAATGGACTTATTGCACAGGTGGAAATCTATCATATTACCACGCTTGAGTTCACTGAGCTCCTGAGAGCGACCCATTCTTTCACAAATGTTTGTAGAAGTGTCTGCATGCCTAGTGCTTGATTTTATATACCTGTGGCTATGGAAGTGATTGGAACACCTGAATTCAATGATTTGGAGGGGTGTCCCAATACTTTTGGCAATATAGTGTAGATTGTAAGTACATTCCTATGTACACTACCAGTAGACTAGCAGCCTACACAAAAATTCAGATACTCAGAATTAGGAACATTTTGCTTATAAATCAATATTTTATATAAAACAATGTACTAGTACGAGTAGTAGTACAAGTATAGGCCAAATATATAATATAAGTCAAGTAAACTTAAGTGCAATTTTAATTCTGAGAAGTACATAAAAAGTAGACTGAAAGTATACTTTCTTATTTTTTTGTTTAAAAGAAGTATACTAATAGCACACTTGAATATACTTTTCCGTAAGGGTTAGTCCCTCTGTGTGTGTGTGTGTGTGTGTGTGTGTGTGTGTGTGTGTGTGTGTGTGTGTGTGTGTGTGTGTGTGTGTGTGTGTGTGTGTGTGTGTGTGTGTGTGTGTGTGTGTGTGTGTGTGTGTGTGTGTGTGTGTGTGTGTGTGTGTGTGTGTGTGTGTGTGTGTGTGTGTGTGTGTGTGTGCAAGGTAAAGATGCTTTAGGGTGTAAGAAGGTCATAGTGCAGGGAAAGAAATGGGCTGGATGGACATTTTTTGTCATGAATGCCTGAACTGTTGGAACAGGTGGTGGACAGGGTTAAAAGATGTTAACTCTGATCTTGTCGTTTGGTCAGGTGGTGTCAGTAGACCACTTTAACCAAACCATTTAAAGAAATGCCTTATTAAGCAATGTATTTGCAACCAGGGAAGAATATGGGAAAAACACATAAACTCATACACATGATGATCAATTAAGGCATCCAATGCAGCATAAACAGAGAGTCCCTTGAGCACTTCACCAACAAAGGCTCAGCAGCTCAGAAATCTGATGAAGAAAGTCTAGAGGGAACTCGAATCACAACTATTGAGATCCCAATTGGCAAAATCAAAAGGCTGGTGCAATTGAATGTGTTTTACATCACCCTACGTTATTTTAGCCAGGTCAACTTTATTTCTATAGCGCTTTATACAATGCAGATTGTTTCAAGCAGCTACACAACAGAAAAACAACAGAATCACTCATACTCAATTACTTCATCTAATATGAGACAAACTCAAATTCTGCTGTAAAGCGGCTCTACAGAAGAAGAAGAAAGCAGTAAAGCAATTATTCCTTTTAGAGGAATTTTGCAACTCGGGTAACCCAGAAATAAAACCCCAAAAATGTGTGTGCTGAATGCAGTTTACACAGCGCAGTCGCCCATCCTGCAGACCAGAGCGTTTGCTTGCAGATGGATGATCCAGCAGACTATCACAGTCTGGCATCCTTTACTCCACTGCGATCAAGACACATGGATTCACTCTTCACCATACTTGAACGTGCATGTTCAGTTATAAGGTACCATCACAACCCCCCATATACACTGGTTTCATACAGTTATTCTGTATTATGCAATTTGCATTTATGTGGGGTTTTTTGTTTCTTTGTAGCGAGCCCATCCTCTGAGGAAGAGCGCACCCTAGGGCTGGAATCAGGGCCTAAAATTAAAGGTCCCGTTCTTCGTGTTTTTTTGAAGCTTTGATTGTGTTTACAGTGTGCAATATAACATGTGTTTCGCGTGTAAAAAAAAACAGTATTTTTAACACAATTTACTTATCTGTACACCGCTGTTTTCACTGTCCTAAAAATGGGTGATGACTTCCTTTATTCTATGAAGTCCCTCCTTCAGAAATACGTAACGAGTTCTGATTGTGCCAGCGGTTCCCGTGTTGTGATTTGACCGCAGCTTAGCGAACATGGCACGGTTCCTGTGATGTGATTCGACAGCAGCTTAGCGCGCGTGGAAAGGTCACACCTCTTAACGGGAGATATATGCGCTTAATGATCTCTACAGCGTCCCTGGGAAAGCCAAACAAAGGTGATTTGACTCCGGGATGAAAATAACAGCGTCTTGACGACATGGCGACAAACACACTCAAACACAACAATTCCTTTTCTCCACGCAACACATCCTCTTCTCCACGTGGGACAGCAACAAGACCACGCCCCCTTTTTTCGCGTATTCTTGTGGGCGGAGGTTAGTCTGTTCTACTGTTCTACTGACGTCATTTATGAAGGAAGTACCAGGATGTAGTCCAAGCCGGCCGTTCACTGTAGGCTTTGAAAGGGAACTTCTGTTAAATAAAATATCTCGCTTGGCATTGAACTTTGAGCTTTATAATTTTACAGGTATTATTTATGCTCTAACAGCAACATTACACACTAACTAAAGTTTGAACAATGGGATCACGAAGAACGGGACCTTTAACACTAAAAATCTCTGTTGTTGAGTATATGAAACGGTGTCCCTCGCCAATTGGCCAGACACATGCATAAGTCTTATTTAATCGCAAGAAGGCGCTGTAACGCATTGGTGGCTGTAGAAAGCGCACAACGAAGGAGATGATGATAACAAAGTCTTTAATCCAAATAACAAGCAAAGAAGTTTCAGGACACGTTCACACAAAAAATAACCGACCCGGACTGAACAGAACAGGGAGTATAAATACACAATTGCAAATGAGGACACTAAACGGGATCTGCTGACAAGACTTAACTAATTAGAGCCATAGTGACTAAAGCTTGGTACATACTCCGCAAGAACAAAGAAATTTGTTTGTTTTCTCGAGGTGCCAAGAACAAGAACAAAGTTCATTCTGGGCAGGACATTCCATACTTCACGAGAAAAGCAGGTGCCGAACATTTCCGTTTCTCCGCATTAACACCGCCCACTTTAAATTTCTGACCAATCACACAATAGTTCTCTGACACCCACAAGAAAAAAGTTGTAATGGTCTTACGCGCTCGCCCAGAAATCCGCATCTCAGACAGCGTGCAAATACTAAACTCAGCCTTCTTTCAGGTCTTCTTACACTTGAGCGGACAAATACACACAAAATTATGAAAAAGAGTGTGTATCCTAGTAAACAGTCTGTTATGTCTTAAAGTCCCTGTAAAGGCAATATTGACATTTGTTTCTAAACACATTACAAATGTTAGAAATGTATTGCTGAGACAAGTTACAAAGACAGTGAACTGAATTGTGTTGTTAGAACGTTTAAAAGTTTTTCACCATTTCTGTGTTCAGGATTTTTTGGGCAGGGCTAAAACTGTGGCTCGATGATGCACTGGAGCCACTGAGTATGGCCCCTCCCCTAACACTATCATAACTGTTGATGACGCACTGGAGCCACTGAGTATGGCCCCTCCCCTAACACTATCATAACTGTTGATGATGCACTGGAGCCACTGAGTATGGCCCCTCCCCTAACACTATCATAACTGTTGATGATGCACTGGAGCCACTGAGTATGGCCCCTCCCCTAACACTATCATAACTGTTGATGACGCACTGGAGCCACTGAGTATGGCCCCTCCCCTAACACTATCATAACTGTTGATGACGCACTGGAGCCACTGAGTATGGCCCCTCCCCTAACACTATCATAACTGTTGATGACGCACTGGAGCCACTGAGTATGGCCCCTCCCCTAACACTATCATAACTGTTGATGATGCACTGGAGCCACTGAGTATGGCCCCTCCCCTAACACTATCATTACTGTTGATGACGCACTGGAGCCACTGAGTATGGCCCCTCCCCTAACACTATCATTACTGTTGATGACGCACTGGAGCCACTGAGTATGGCCCCTCCCCTAACACTATCATTACTGTTGATGACGCACTGGAGCCACTGAGTATGGCCCCTCCCCTAACACTATCATTACTGTTGATGACGCACTGGAGCCACTGAGTATGGCCCCTCCCCTAACACTATCATAACTGTTGATGATGCACTGGAGCCACTGAGTATGGCCCCTCCCCTAACACTATCATAACTGTTGATGACGCACTGGAGCCACTGAGTATGGCCCCTCCCCTAACACTATCATAACTGTTGATGACGCACTGGAGCCACTGAGTATGGCCCCTCCCCTTACACTATCATAACTGTTGATGACGCACTGGAGCCACTGAGTATGGCCCCTCCCCTAACACTATCATAACTGTTGATGACGCACTGGAGCCACTGAGTTTGGCCCCTCCCCTAACACTATCATAACTGTTGATGACGCACTGGAGCCACTGAGTATGGCCCCTCCCCTAACACTATCATAACTGTTGATGACGCACTGGAGCCACTGAGTATGGCCCCTCCCCTAACACTATCATAACTGTTGATGACGCACTGGAGCCACTGAGTATGGCCCCTCCCCTAACACCATCATAACTGTTGATGACGCACTGGAGCCACTGAGTATGGCCCCTCCCCTAACACTATCATAACTGTTGATGACGCACTGGAGCCACTGAGTATGGCCCCTCCCCTAACACTATCATTACTGTTGATGACGCACTGGAGCCACTGAGTATGGCCCCTCCCCTAACACTATCATTACTGTTGATGATGCACTGGAGCCACTGAGTATGGCCCCTCCCCTAACACTATCATAACTGTTGATGATGCACTGGAGCCACTGAGTATGGCCCCTCCCCTAACACTATCATAACTGTTGATGATGCACTGGAGCCAGTGAGTTTGGCCCCTCCCCTAACACTATCATAACTGTTGATGACGCACTGGAGCCACTGAGTATGGCCCCTCCCCTAACACTATCATTACTGTTGATGACGCACTGGAGCCACTGAGTATGGCCCCTCCCCTAACACTATCATAACTGTTGATGACGCACTGGAGCCACTGAGTATGGCCCCTCCCCTAACACTATCATAACTGTTGATGATGCACTGGAGCCACTGAGTATGGCCCCTCCCCTAACACTATCATAACTGTTGATGACGCACTGGAGCCACTGAGTATGGCCCCTCCCCTAACACCATCATAACTGTTGATGACGCACTGGAGCCACTGAGTATGGCCCCTCCCCTTACACTATCATAACTGTCGATGATGCACTGGAGCCACTGAGTATGGCCCCTCCCCTAACACTATCATAACTGTTGATGACGCACTGGAGCCACTGAGTATGGCCCCTCCCCTTACACTATCATAACTGTTGATGATGCACTGGAGCCACTGAGTATGGCCCCTCCCCTAACACTATCATAACTGTTGATGATGCACTGGAGCCACTGAGTATGGCCCCTCCCCTAACACCATCATAACTGTTGATGACGCACTGGAGCCACTGAGTATGGCCCCTCCCCTAACACTATCATAACTGTTGATGATGCACTGGAGCCACTGAGTATGGCCCCTCCCCTAACACCATCATAACTGTTGATGACGCACTGGAGCCACTGAGTATGGCCCCTCCCCTAACACTAACATAACTGTTGATGACGCACTGGAGCCACTGAGTATGGCCCCTCCCCTAATACTATCATAACTGTTGATGATGTACTGGAGCCACTGAGCCTGGCCCCTCCACTAACACGATCATACTAGAGTACATTTGCATCAGTTCGCACGCTCATTTGCGAGTTACTGTCAGTAACGTTAGTTACTACAATGTACAACTTACAAAACAGTTTACAAAACAAAAACAATAATATCAAGAAGAGGTGGATTAATTTTGTAAAGATCTACCTTGATGGAGAGCCGAGGATCACCACCTACACCTGTCTCTGCAGTGACTTTACACTGGATAGTTTTACAAACCTTCATTGGAGACAACTGGGATTCACTGATAATCCGCTGCAGAATGGGGCCAAACGGCCTTCATCCTCCGTCCCGCCGACATCTGATGCCATCTTGAGCAGTACGTGAGTGTTGTCTTGTGTGCTAACGGCAGCTTTCCCATGAGTGGGTGTGGTTTTAGCACCAACAGCGGACACACCCCCAGCGTTTGAGAGCAGAGTTTATTTACTTGGCAGATTTTTTTATCATTCAAATTTGGCTGGGTGGTTAATAACACATTTTTCTGTGGTGTGACAAACTCAGGAAACATTTAATTTTGACTTTATAGGGACTTTAAGTGAATGTAAACAGTTGAGAAAGTAAACGCATGTGTGTCAGTATCAGTATAATGGACCCATGCATTCGCTCTTAAAGGGATAGTTCACAAAAAAAACAAAAACAAAAAAAAAACATGATTTAGTCACCCTCAAGCCATGTATATGATATTTTTATTTCAGACGAATACAATCTGAGTTATATTTGAAAATGTCCTGGCTAATCCAAGCTTTATAATAGCAGTGAATGGCAGTCCAAAATTTGAAGACAAAAAAAAGGGCATCCGTCCATTATAAAAGTAATCCACACAGCTCTGGGGGGTTAATAAAGGCCTTTTGAAGCGAATCGATGGGTTTTTGTGAGAAAAATATCCAAATTTAGATATCGCAGCGCACCTTCAGGGATCTAGTGGAGTCCATGCCTCAACGGGTCAGGGCTATTTTGGCAGCAATAGGGGGACCAACACAATATTAGGTCATAATGTTATGTCTGATCGGTGTAAAGCAAAGGGAAATACTGTTGTACACAGACTTCAACACTCCACGCACAAACCTCATGAACAATGACAATCAACAAACATAAATCAACAAATAACTAAC
The DNA here is from genome assembly GCA_023566225.1 of Romanogobio albipinnatus. Classification (NCBI taxonomy): domain Eukaryota; kingdom Metazoa; phylum Chordata; class Actinopteri; order Cypriniformes; family Gobionidae; genus Romanogobio; species Romanogobio albipinnatus. Next base: position 43,356,524 of record CM042254.1, read on the forward strand.
AATAATGTCAAAAACAACTGTCATGGTGCAGGCAAGGGAAGAGGATCTCGATTGTAGCAGTTAAAATATCAATTCAGAAGGCAGGAATCAATGTAACCGCTTCAGTGAGTGAAAACAATACCAGATAGCGAGTAGAACTGGAGAAAACCAACTGAACAAGAAACAGATGCACAAAGCAATAAGTAACCATGGCAACAAACAAGGGCATAATCAGCAACCTAGGAAATGGGGAAAAAGCAGGAACTAGTAGGGAACAAAAGAAGCAGGAACAGAACTCCGTAAAACAAGGAAATGTAAACTAAAAGTCTGTAAGACAAACATAAACCTGACAACAACATTTTAAATAAAGTCGGTAAACATCAAAACAATAATCTTTCATTTATTCATGCTGCAATGCATGCTGGGAATTTACAAACCCTTGACATTTCAGGCATATTGTTCATTTGTGTTTGACTACATTTGGGTGAATTCTGATGGTCTAATATGTGTTTTATGTAGGCTAGTTTTAAGCCATTTGCATTTGTTTTTTTTGTGTGCATTTGTAACTCAAAAGGTCCTGTTAACTGGAAAATATGTAGCTGTTTTTTTTTGTTTTGTTTTTTACATTGTGATAAATTGCTTGTGATGTTCCTCATTTGTAAGTGGCTTGTTATAAAAGCGTAAAAAGTGTAAATGTCATGTTGCAGCTTTATACACCGTATCACAAAAGTGACAAAACCATATAGTGAATTTAACCCAAAATGTGTCTGATTAAAAATGACATGACGTCTAACATTACTAACACTGCTTGTGAGCATAAATACAGGTGCAAAGGTGAGGTCCTGAATCTTTGACATTGGCTCTTTAAAGTTAGTCTCTTTGACATTTGAATAGAGAGTGCACTCTAATTTAACAACCATGTGAACCGCTCAGCATTTAGTCAAAGAGAAAAGCTCTATTTCTATAACAAAAGCTATTCCATGCTGATGGGAACGACATGTATCAAGATGAAAACAAGTATAAGAAATACAAATAGTGAATGAATAAGTCTTGACGTAAATATCCGCTGTGGTGAACACAAGATGTGTCTTTGTTAGCCGGAGCTCAGGGAATGCCGTGAGGGGCACTCGCTTCCTCCCCATCCCAGCAGGAAGTGGGACGAGTCTAAGATTTCAGAGAAAATCAGACCGACTGCTTCAGTGCTGGGTGGATCACTTACAAATTGTAGTCAGTTACTGATTCCAAATTACATGACAAAAAGTGTAGTTAGTAACATAATCTATTATATTACGCATTTATAATGGTAATGAATTGCTGTATGGTAATAAAATCAGATTACTTTTAGATTACTTTTGAACTCATTTATCCCGATTCACAACGGTAAGCTTGTAATAATGTGTTATAATTTGAGTGGTACTGGTAGCTTTCCGTGGGAAATACGAGCTTGCTGCCGTTTGCATCATTACGTTATGTCTGTATACATAATGAAGGAGTCCGGCTAGTAGGCTATTGCGTGTGAGGATGCTGCAGGTGGCAGATCATTTATAGCCTTTTCTCATGGCAGATGGAATAATTAAACATATAATTTTGATGGTGGATTGTAATCCAGAAAGGTCCGAACGACAATCATCAGTGACAACTGGAGATTTACCCATAATCAAAAGCAAAAGATTATACTGTACGGAAATTGAAATCTACAGGTACCCCTAATACACACTAAATACACGTAGTCACGCAATACTGATGTTGTTAATATGAACAATTTGAGAACAAAGTATAACAATAATAATAATTTTTGCACTTTTTGATGTGATATGAGCTAAGCGATTGTTATATTTAATCACAATTGGTAGCGCGATTTATTGTAATGCTTTTTTTTTCAGTTGGTCAGAACAAAAGTGGCAGACATGTTACTTGTTCAGATGATATTTTCCGGTGAAAATTCTTATTTTGGTCATACGTCCAAGACGTAGAATCTATGCTTCTGAAGTATCAAGTATTCACCAGTGCGGTGAATTAATGACAGCCACACACACTCCTCAAAACATTAGATTAATCTGCGCTGAGGAGCCGTGGGTTGTGCATCGGCATGGCTCCTCAGCGCAGATGAATCTAATGTTTTGCGAACACGTGTTTCTTTGTTCAGATTCCCGCCACTCATCTGTTTCCTTGGTTACTGTAATTATTACTTCAGTCAGGTCCACTTAAGTCAAAAACACCATAGACAAGCTTTTAGTCAACTTTTTATTGGCATATTTTGCAAAAAGTTACATTTGGCGATATGGCTCTGTTCTAAATTCCCAATCCTTTTCATGAGCTTAATGAAAAGCCAAGACTGGGAACAGCAGCAGATTCTTGGGAGGTTGTCCCCAGAATCCTGTTGGTCGCTCCGTACTGGCCCAACAGGACTTGGTTCCAGGAACTAGTGCTCCTCACGACAGCACCTCCTTGGCCCAATCCTCTGAGGAAGGACCTCCTAACTCAGAGATGGGGCACCCTCTGGCACCCGCGTCCGGACCTCTGAAAACTCCATGTCTGGTCCCTGGACAGGACGCGGAGGTTCTAGGTGGCCTATCACAAAATGTGGTAGACACCATCACTTCCACTAGAGTTCCCTCTACGAGCCACCTCTATGCATTGAAGTGGAACCTGTTCGTCGATTGGAGTTCTTCTCGCTGAGAAGACCCCCGGAGATGCTTGATCGGTTCAGTGCTTTCCTTCCTACAAGATGGGTTGGAGCGAAGGCTGCCTCCCTCCACCCTCAAGGTTTATGTTGCCGCTATCGCCGCAAACCATGACATGGTAGATGGTAAGTCTGTGGGGAAGCATGATCTGATCGTCAGGTTCCTGAGGGGGGCGAGGAGACTAAATCCGCCTTGCCCTCCCTCTTGGGACTTAACTCTGGTGCTAACCGCACTACAGAGAGCGCCCTTTGAGCCTTTGCAGTTGGCAGAGTTGAAAATCCTGTCCCTAAAGACAGTACTCCTGACTGCATTGGCCTCTATCAAGAGGGTAGGGGACCTGCAGGCATTTTCGGTCGACGATTCGTGCCTGGACTTCCACAGCGGCCCTTCCAGGCACGCTTTCCCAGCGTTATCCAATAAGTCTGCTGAGTGGGTCTTGCGGAACAGCAGTGTGACTCTCCCTGCGTGAGTTTCCCGCCCGGAACAGACGGGGTCTGAGGGGCTCTTCGCTGGGCGCTGGAAGTGGTAGTAACTGTGGCGTTTTCCAAAGGGATCCCAAAACGTACGTCAAACGTGACCGACTGAAAGGGAACGTCTCGTTACGTATGGTAACCCTCATTCCCTGATGGAGGGAACGGAGACGTACGTCCCGTTGCCACAGTTACTGTGCCATCACTGCATGGCCGAGTCACTAGTTCGGCTCCTCAGTGAAAAACAACTGTGTGCTGCTCTCGCTTCCGCTTTATACCTGCAGTGCGGGGCAAAGCGCGAGATGCAAATCTCGCACGCCAATGGCCCATTGGCCTGTTCTCCATATCTCGAAGCTGATAGGGGCACTCTTAAGTGATCCCAATTCGTTGGTGACGTCTGACGTACAACTCCATTCCCTCCTTCAGGGAACGAGGGTTACCATACGTAACAGAGACGATCTCTCATAAAAAACAAACTGTATTCATCCATATTACACACACCCACACACATAAAAACAATAGGCATTATTACTTATCTGACAGTTAACAGGCTGATTCCCCTCACATCATTATAAGACATCATTATATTATTAAAATTATTTATTAAAATACATTTAAAATGGCCCTTTAGAAGGATTTTACTCAAAAAAGGCAATTAGACAAGAAGTGCAGGGTTCCCACACGTGAATCACACACGATTCATTGCAAACTAGAGAGTATTGTTGTCAAAAGTACCACTTTGGTATACCAAGCTCTGAAAAGGTTACACTTTATTCCAATAGTTCACTTTAGACATTCTACTAAATATAGCCTAAGTAACTTTGCAAGTACATGTCAACTAACTCTCATTAATTTACAACTACACATCAACTAACTCTCATCAGAGTATTACTAGACTGGTTTGGGTTAGGAGAATAAATTGACGTCCTTGTAAAGTTACTTAGCATCAAAATAAAGTGTTAGCAGATATTAAGCAGACAGTCTACTAATACTCTAATGACAAGTTCAGTATGGAGTACTGCAAGGCTCAGTGCTAGGACCGTTGTTTTTCACCCTGTACATGCTACCCCTGGGAGATATCATTAAGAAGCATGGCGTTAGTTTTCATTGTTATGCTGACAATACTCATCTCCATATTTCTTCACTGCCTGACGAAACTTACCAATTCACAAGATTAACGGAATGCATAACTGACATAAAAAAATTGGATGACTAGTCATTTCCTGCAACTAATTTTTAATTATTGGACAAAAAAAAAACCTCCACAAGTAGTAACCTAGAATACTATCTAACACTTGATGGCTGCTCTGTCAAGTCCTCATCGTCAGTGAGGAACCTGAGTGTGCTCTTTGATACCAATCTCTCATTTGAAAGCCACGCTTCTAGCATCTGTAAAACCGCATTCTACCATCTAAATACCAAAATACCAAAAATATATCTAAATTACGGCACATGCTTTCAATGCAAAATGCTGAACAGTTAGTTCATGCGTTCATGACCTCAAAGCTAGATTATTTTAATGCTCTACTGGGTGGTTGCCCTGCTCGCTTAATATCCAGCAGCTCGAGTTCTTACTAGAACCAGGAAGCCCGGTATATATATATATATATATATTAGCCTGCTTCTGTCAACACTGCACTGGTTTTCTATTAAACATTGCAATCATTTTAAAATCGTGCTAATTACTTACAAAGCTCTAAATGGTTTAGCTCCCCAGTACTTGAGTGAGCTCTTAACGCATTATACTCCCATCACGTCTACTGCAGTCCCAAAATTCTGGCCAGTTGATTTTAAGAATATAAAAATCAACTGCAGGTGGTCAGAATATAAAAATTGTGTGATATAAAGTCATATCATAATTGTGAGATATAAAGTCAGAATTGTGTGATAAAGTCAGATCTGTGTGCTATAAAGTCATACTTGTGTGATATTAAGTCAGAATTGTGAGATGTGAAGTCAGAATTGTGAGATATAAAGTCAGAATTGTGTGATGTGAAGTCAGAATTGTATGATATAAAGTCAGAATTGTGAGATGTAAAGTCAGAATTGTGAGATATTAAGTCAGAATTGTGTGATGTGAAGTCAGAATTGTGAGATGTGAAGTCAGAATTGTGAGATATTAAGTCAGAATTGTGTGATGTGAAGTCAGAATTGTGAGATATTAAGTCAGAATTGTGTGATGTGAAGTCAGAATTGTGAGATATTAAGTCAGAATTGTGTGATGTGAAGTCAGAATTGTGAGATGTGAAGTCAGAATTGTGTGATATTAAGTCAGAATTGTGAGATATTAAGTCAGAATTGTGAGATATTAAGTCAGAATTGTGAGATATTAAGTCAGAATTGTGTGATGTGAAGTCAGAATTGTGAGATGTGAAGTCAGAATTGTGAGATATTAAGTCAGAATTGTGAGATGTGAAGTCAGAATTGTGAGATATTAAGTCAGAATTGTGTGATGTGAAGTCAGAATTGTGAGATGTGAAGTCAGAATTGTGTGATATTAAGTCAGAATTGTGTGATATTAAGTCAGAATTGTGAGATGTGAAGTCAGAATTGTGTGATATTAAGTCAGAATTGTGTGATATTAAGTCAGAATTGTGAGATATAGTCATAATTGTGAGATGTGAAGTCATTATTGTTTGATATAAAGTCAGAATTGTGTGATATAAAGTCAGAATTGTGTGATGTGAAGTCAGAATTGTGTGATATTAAGTCAGAATTGTATGATATACAGTCATAATTGTGAGATGTAAAGTCATTATTGTTTGATATAAAGTCAGAATTGTGTGATATAAAGTCAGAATTGTGTGATATAAAGTCAGAATTGTGAGATGTGAAGTCAGAATTGTGAGATATTAAGTCATAATTGTATGATATAAAGTCATAATTGTGAGATATTAAGTCAGAATTGTGAGATATAAAGTCATAATTGTTTGATATAAAGTCAGAATTGTGAGATATAAAGTCATAATTGTTTGATATAAAGTCAGAATTGTGTGATGTGAAGTCAGAATTGTGTGATATAAAGTCAGAATTGTGTGATGTGAAGTCAGAATTGTGTGATGTGAAGTCAGAATTGTGTGATGTGAAGTCAGAATTGTATGATATAAAGTCAGAATTGTGAGATGTAAAGTCAGAATTGTGAGATGTGAAGTCAGAATTGTGAGATGTGAAGTCAGAATTGTGTGATATTAAGTCAGAATTGTGTGATATTAAGTCAGAATTGTGTGATATTAAGTCAGAATTGTGAGATATAGTCATAATTGTGAGATGTGAAGTCATTATTGTTTGATATAAAGTCAGAATTGTGTGATATAAAGTCAGAATTGTGAGATGTGAAGTCAGAATTGTATGATATAAAGTCATAATTGTGAGATATTAAGTCAGAATTGTGAGATATAAAGTCATAATTGTTTGATATAAAGTCAGAATTGTGTGATGTGAAGTCAGAATTGTGTGATATTAAGTCATAATTGTGAGATATAAAGTCAGAATTGTGTGATATAAAGTCATAATTGTGAGATATTAAGTCAGAATTGTGTGATATAAAGTCAGAATTGTGTGATGTGAAGTCAGAATTGTGTGATATTAAGTCATAATTGTGAGATATAAAGTCATAATTGTGTGATATAAAGTCATAATTGTGTGATATTAAGTCAGAATTGTGTGATATAAAGTCAGAATTGTGAGATGTAAAGTCAGAATTGTGTGATGTGAAGTCAGAATTATGTGATATTAAGCCATAATTGTGAGATATTAAGTCATAATTGTGAGATATAAAGTCATAATTGTGAGATGTAAAGTCATAATTGTGAGATGTAAAGTCATAATTGTGTGACATAAAGTCATAATTGTGAGATATAAAGTCATAATTGTGAGATGTAAAGTCATAATTGTGAGATGTAAAGTCATAATTGTGTGATATAAAGTCATAATTGTGAGATATTAAGTCAGAATTGTGAGATATTAAGTCAGAATTGTGAGATATAAAGTCATAATTGTGAGATATAAAGTCATAATTGTTTGATATAAAGTCAGAATTGTGTGATATAAAGTCATAATTGTGAGATATTAAGTCAGAATTGTGAGATATTAAGTCAGAATTGTGAGATATAAAGTCATAATTGTGAGATATAAAGTCATAATTGTTTGATATAAAGTCAGAATTGTGTGATGTGAAGTCAGAATTGTGTGATATAAAGTCAGAATTGTGTGATGTGAAGTCAGAATTGTGTGATATAAAGTCAGAATTGTGTGATGTGAAGTCAGAATTGTGTGATATAAAGTCAGAATTGTGTGATATAAAGTCAGAATTGTGTGATATAAAGTCAGAATTGTGAGATATAAAGTCAGAATTGTGATATAAAGTCAGAATTGTGAGATATAAAGTCAGAATTGTGAGATATAAAGTCAGAATTGTGAGATATAAAGTCAGAATTGTGATATAAAGTCAGAATTGTGTGATGTGAAGTCAGAATTGTGTGATATAAAGTCAGAATTGTGTGATATAAAGTCAGAATTGTGAGATATAAAGTCAGAATTGTGAGATATAAAGTCAGAATTGTGATATAAAGTCAGAATTGTGAGATATAAAGTCAGAATTGTGAGATCTACTTTTGCTTGACTACATTATTAAACAGCTAATAATGTGTTGCTAATGTTACACAAATGTTCCCGTTCGTCGTCATAAAAAGTCAGTTCATCATACCATCATAATATAGGCTACATATACATAATTCATCCGCTATATTGCTAAATGTACCTGATTTTTCCTGTTCCTTCTTACGGGCGGTTTCCAATTGTGTATTTGAGACTGTGTGCTGTTGCAATGGTGTTGACTGATGAATTTGCACATGGTTTGTTTCAAACCATATTAAAAACACCACATATACATAAACACTTGATTAAACACTTAAACACCTTATGGATCTTAACTGGCCATCAAACACCACCTCCAGGCTTCTTGCTTTCTTGGTTGGCGTTAGTGCCCAAGTGAACCATGATGTTGTGGTCGACTAATGGATGACGAGGGATGGGTTGAGCTGAAGGTGAAATTCCTTTATTCAAGCTGAGAGTTGTGGATAAACGGTGGCCGTGTCAGTTTGGAATGACAGTACAGCTGCATATGATCTGCATTTAATGACAAAATACTGTAGTCCTTTGTAATACAGTTCATTTTTAAACAGCAGTATGATAAAATTTACTGTAAAAAAAAAGTGAAAACTAAACAATCTTTTAATATAATGTGTCAGTAACACTTTACTTAATATTGCCTTTATATATAATGCATTATACAAGTATTTAATGCATTAATTATGCCTTGTAATGCACATTATGAATACCTTTATAATGCATCATACATAAAGGCTTTAATTGAAGTGTTACCAATGTCTTTCTTAAATCATATTTTTATACCACTTTCATAGTGTGTTGAGTCAAAGTCTGTGAAGACAGTAAATAAATATGCAAAACATCATTCATTCATAAAATGTTACTTATTTAGGAGTCGAATTTGTTTAATCTCTAGAGTTTTCTTCCTCATTTGCTTAGCTCACATTATCAATATAGCTTACAGAATCAGTGCAAGGACTTCCAAGCCCAAGAGTTACAGTACTGATAGTTTATGCTAACAGTTCATACTTTTTTGCTAATGCTTATGCCTATAAAAGGAAAAAAAGCAATGCACCTTTAGCAGAAGTCTAAAATACACACACGTAACTACATGGGTGTGAGTAAATGACAGAGGTTACATTTTGGCTGTCTAACCATTTAAAAAGTTAAATTGCAACTAAATATAAGCGAGACAATATGGTTGTATGTGGTACTGCTTAGGTTTGGGCTGCGACTGGGTATTTCCATAGTTATAGATGGGAGTGGGGCCTTTAACAAAACAGCCAGAATCACTGGCAAGCTTAAGTTTCATCAGCTCAAGCACATGTTATTGTTAGTCCATCAGCTACAGTAGTACAGCCTCAGAGAGAGAAAGAGAGGAGGAACGGAAAATGTGTGTGCTGCTGCATGTGCTGAAATAGTTTTCAGCTATAAAATCTCCAGAGAGTTGAGTGCTTTGCATTTTTTACTATATTCCTGATTTCAAATATGCTAGCAAGGTGTGTTTTTCACCAGTTTCCACAACTAACCTCTGATAGGCTACTGTGAATGTCCAGCTGAAAGAATGAGATGCGTCTTCTGAATACTTAACCTGCCCTGTTTGTGACACCGTTCCACCATCTGTCTCGCATCTGTTCTTCATGCGTCGATCTCTCATCACATCTCATGTGAAGGTGCTACTTCAGAAGTATTCTCAAAGTCTTCTCTGCTCAGAAGCATTTCTTATCATTGAAAGAAAGTTTGGGAAAGTTATAGTCAGAAATGGAAACTTGAGTCTGACTTGGAGACATTTCTATAGGCTACTGAACGCCACCGACAGAAAGACAAAAAAACTTTTTTCCCCCCTTATAATGAATAAAATAGTTATATCATTTTAAAAGTAAACAGTCTTACTTGTAAACTTATCTTTTAAGTAAAACTTGACCGTTTCTTTTAGATAAATATGGCTTCCAGATTTTATCAGTCACTTTGGTAAATTTCTCAGATCACAGCTGAAATTCTCAAAACTTGTTGAAAAAAAAATTGTTCAACCTCCTTCTTGATGCATAGCATATTGGTCCAAAGGCATATTGGTCCAAAAAACTGCCCACAAAACCTCTCACAATACAACTTTACCTTGGAAGGATGTCCTGTCACTTTATCCACTACAGTAAAAGACCTGTTATATTAGACCGCAACCTGACATTCGAAAAACATATTTCATATGTTACAAGAACGGCTTTTTTTCACCTTAGAAACATTGCTAAGCTACGTAACATGCTATCTATTCCTGATGCAGAAAAGTTAGTTCATGCATTCATGACCTCGAGATTAGATTACTGTAATGCTTTATTAGCTGGTTGTCCTGCATCCTCAATAAACAAACTACAGTTAGTCCAAAACGCAGCTGCTAGAGTTCTTACTAGGTCAAGAAAATATGATCATATAACACCAATTTTATCATCTCTACACTGGTTACCTATTAAGTTCCGTATCAATTACAAAGTATTGCTACTGACCTATAAAGCCCTAAATGGTTTAGCTCCAGTGTATCTAACGGATCTTCTATCGCCCTACAATCCATCGCGCTCTTTAAGGTCACTAAACTCTAGGCTTCTGGTCATTCCTAGGATATCTAAGTCCACTAAAGGAGGGAGGGCTTTTTCACATTTGGCTCCTAAACTCTGGAATAGTCTTCCTGATATTGTCCGAGGTTCAGACTCGCTGTCCCAGTTTAAAACTAGATTAAAGACGCATCTCTTTAGCCAAGCATTCACATTATAATTACCTTTTATACTACAGTTAAATCGGAACAAAAGCATTAATATAATATTCTGAACAGCAGCTACGCTAATTATTTCCCATCTGCTTTTCTGTTGTTATCTCGGGACACTAGTCCTGAGGTAAATAGTTTGTCAGCTCCAGTTTGTATCCCGCCTCTCATGAAGACTTCTGATGCCCCAACACCTGTGATGAGACGACTCCACGCCAGTGAAGAGACGACTCCACGCCTGTGAAGAGACGACTCCACGCCTGTGAAGAGACGACTCCACGCCTGTGAAGAGACGACTCCACGCCAGTGATGAGACGACTCAACGCCAGTGAAGAGACGACTCCACGCCTGTGAAGAGACGACTCCACGCCTGTGAAGAGACGACTCCACGCCTGTGAAGAGACGACTCCACGCCAGTGATGAGACGACTCCACGCCAGTGATGAGACGACTCAACGCCAGTGAAGAGACGACTCCACGCCTGTGAAGAGACGACTCCACGCCTGTGAAGAGACGACTCCACGCCTGTGAAGAGACGACTCCACGCCAGTGATGAGACGACTCCACGCCAGTGATGAGACGACTCAACGCCAGTGAAGAGACGACTCCACGCCTGTGAAGAGACGACTCCACGCCTGTGAAGAGACGACTCCACGCCTGTGAAGAGACGACTCCACGCCTGTGAAGAGACGACTCCACGCCAGTGATGAGACGACTCCACGCCAGTGATGAGACGACTCAACGCCAGTGAAGAGACGACTCCACGCCTGTGAAGAGACGACTCCACGCCTGTGAAGAGACGACTCCACGCCTGTGAAGAGACGACTCCACGCCTGTGAAGAGACGACTCCACGCCTGTGAAGAGACGACTCCACGCCTGTGAAGAGACGACTCCACGCCTGTGAAGAGACGACTCCACGCCTGTGAAGAGACGACTCCACGCTTGTGAAGAGACGACTCCACGCCTGTGAAGAGACGACTCAACGCCAGTGAAGAGACGACTCCACGCCTGTGAAGAGACGACTCCACGCCTGTGAAGAGAAGACTCCACGCCTGTGAAGAGACGACTCCACGCCAGTGAAGAGACGACTCCACGCCTGTGAAGAGACGACTCCACGCCTGTGAAGAGACGACTCCACGCCTGTGATGAGACGACTCCACGCCTGTGAAGAGACGACTCCACGCCTGTGAAGAGACGACTCCACGCCAGTGATGAGACGACTCAACACCAGTGAAGAGACGACTCCACGCCTGTGAAGAGACGACTCCACGCCTGTGAAGAGACGACTCCACGCCTGTGAAGAGACGACTCAACGCCTGTGAAGAGACGACTCCACGCCTGTGATGAGACGACTCAACGCCAGTGAAGAGACGACTCCACGCCTGTGAAGAGACGACTCCACGCCTGTGAAGAGACGACTCAACGCCAGCGTTGTTGTGGCCTAAATTAATACACGACTGATTAACTTTTTCGAACATTATTCTTTAACATTGTCTTTCTAACATTTTTTACTGTTCATCTATGAAATGCACTTTCTGTAAAGCTGCTTTGAAACAATGTGTATTGTGAAAAGCGCTATACAAATGAATTTGAATTGAATTGAATGCATAGAAAACGTGGCCTGAATCTGATGCATGAAGTGATTTGAGTTTAGTTTGAACCAAGAACAAACTGGATGAAGAGTAGGCCTGCCTACAATAATTTAAATCAAAAGACTGCTGTACTTTGAGGCAGTGATGGGGAATTTGAGCTTTTCAAAACTATCACAAATGAACCACTTCCTTAGCAAAATGACCTACTGTTGTTTCGAAGCGATTGAATCACTGGCGCCATCTGCTGGTCATAATGTAATATGCATATAAATGCAACGAAAAATATACTTAAAGTGCCCTTATCATGGGCGTCACTAGGCCCTTTTTAGGGGGGCTCCAGCCCTTTCAAACATATAAAACTGGCGGGAGATTTCGGCATCGTCCCGTTTTTTTATCTGCATTTATCAGCGTGTTCATCAATCCGCTGTGGTGACAAATAGAACGCACGTCAGAAGCAGAGGTGTGTGCTGCGTTGATCTGAGCTCTCATTGGTCTATCACCGCTCGTCAATGTCAAAATATTTGAGAAAACCAATCAAATCAGAGTAGGCGGGCTTTATGCTCACACAGATGCTGCTGAGGCTGAGCGCGAATTAGCAGGACTCGACGTCAAATGTGAGAGATATGTAGCTAAACTAAACGTTTCATATTTGACAGCTGCTTCTTTAAGTAAGAAATGTTAAACAAATGACAAAAATATTCAGCCAAATGAATAAACTTGTGTCTACATTCGCCATTTTGATTTGAAATAGGCGTATGTAATGTCATTTATAATATAATTAACAAACAAGAAAAATTAACAAAGCCGTTTTCTTCAGATTAGGTTTAAGATTAATAGTAATGAATGTGTGCATATTGTAAATTAATATAATTCAATTTGAAGCTCTCAGTAAATAGAAAAGCTCAGCTTGTATTGGGCATAAGATTAGTAATGAATGTGTGCATATTGTGAATTAATTTTAATACATTTAGTTACCTAGCTCTCCTGTTAGCCTTCGAAAATGATTCATAAAACATAAAAATATCAGTTAAACATACGTTTACTGTCTTCACTGACAAAAATGGAAAAACTTTATCCGTCATATCTGCTGACACCCACTGACATGGTTTTCAAGCTACTGTTATCTATTTTTTTGGTGTTTAGAACATCTTAAAATGCACATATGTAGATCATAGAAATCAAAATTTTCTCGAGGGGCCATGCCCCCGAGACCAAATAATAAACAGCCAATATCCTAGTATGCATAAGCTAGTTAATGAGAATTGGACCCTAAATAAAAGTCTTACCAATCTTTTTTTTCATACCCTCACTGGGGGCTGAGCCCCCCTAAAATGAAAATCCTAGAATCGCCCCTGGCCCTTATTATGGATTTTTGAAAATTTCCTTTCATGTATAAAAAGTTGTCTCTCAAAAGTAAGAGTCGACTTCTGAATTAAATGAATCACTTTTAAAACGAATCCCAAGTAGGGTGACCAGTGGCTATTGATCTGTTGCAGGACAGTGATTTTGCGGGACACGTGTGAGACTGATCAATTTACAACTATTATGTACCTAAATATTGATTTACATTCATTGGCAAACTTGGCACAACGCCCATTCATGTTTCTGCCGCTGGGTGCCCAAACTATAATGTTTCGCTTCTGGCAACATTAAATCCCGGAGAGAAGACAATTTTAGATTCACGCAGAAGGACAAAGTTTGAGCACGCACATGTAATATTTAAGCGAGAGAGAGCGTGCATCAAGTTGTGCGACGCGCCTACGAGTGGAGAGATCCACGGGATCAGCATATGTTCGAAAAAATATTTGCCATCGTCAGGATGATTACATGCTATAAATCATCAATTTGGGCAGCTTTGGTTAGATCTTGAGATGAAATCCTTGCTGGTGTAGCTGTGTTTACCGACTTTGATGTTTATTCCTTTGCACTGTCCACAGTTGTCATCAGCGGGAAAACCTCTCTCTACGATTGCGTTGGTTATTTTCACAGCTAGAACACGACGGCTGCACAAATAGATTGGTTCATCAGCAACTCTGGATGTTTCCTCGTCAGACTCTGGCTCGAATAGGTAAAGTCAAAATCAATGCCATGTCTGTTCATAGACTGTATAAAATGTTCAACACTTGACAAGACGTAATCCAATAATGGTGATACGCGTTCCTTTTCATGCGAGGCATGCAGTATACCGATCACAACTGACTGGGTCATCCGACCAAACACCGCAGTTTAGCGTCACGCAAAGGATAATGGTAAAAAATTGAGAGCCAGACCTTCTGCCCAGGATGGTACTGTGGTGTCGCCACTCTTCTGGTATCGGCCTGGCTCCTTTGTCTTCGAACTGCCCTTTGAAGATGGATGTGACCCAGTCCCAGACCCTCTTGCTTTCCTGGAACCAGTGGTGGACAGCTAGAGTGTTGGAAGGCTCATGACCAGAGAAGCAGGGGCGGTTGGTAGCCGAGTATGCACTGGAAGGGTGTGAGCCCTGTGGTGGCTGGTCGGAGAGAGTTCTGTGCATACTCCCATGGTAGAAAACGATTCCAGCTGTCTTGATAATTGTGGCAATATGATCTCAGGTATCTCCCGATCTCCTGTATCTTCCGCTCATGCTGGCCATTGGATTGCGGGCGGTATCCAGAGGATAAACTGATGGTAATTCCTAGGAGTTAGAAGAAGGCATGTCAGACACAAGAGATGAATTGAGGAACTCAGTCTGAGACAATATCTTCAGGTATGCCAAAACGACGGAAAAGGTGCTGGAATAGAGTTTCTGTTGTTTCAAGGGCTGTAGGTAATCCTTTAAGCGGAATAAGCTTGCATGCCTTTGAGAATCGGTCGATGATGACGAGTACACGTGTGAGAGTCATACGGGGGAAGATCGGTCAGGAAGTCTCCTCCTATTTGGGACCAGGGACGATTTGGGACTGGTAGTGGTTGGAGTTTGCCTTCTGGAAGGTGACGAGGAGATAGCACAGACTGAGCAGCCACGAAAATTATCGGGAGACGTCCTGGGCCATATTGGGCCACCAGTATTGGTTGGTGATTAGCGAGAGGGTCTGCTGGGTGTCCAGAGCCCAGAGCTATGTGGACTGAGTCCATGAGGGACAGACAAAGGAGGGTAGGAACATAAGTACGTCCCACAGGACCTCCAGTCTGAGCAGTTTTCAACCGCTTGGCTTCAGCAATCTGTTCATTGAGCACCCATTAAATGGGACTGACAATGGTGGTGTAATGATGAGTCAGCAGAGTTCGGATCCATTTGCAGTATTTATTAATGTTGTGGTCAGACAGGCAGAGTCAACAGGAACAACTAGGCAATGCAGGAAAGGCAAGGCATAATCCACAAACAGGCTGTCAGGTGTGAAGGGCAATCAGGACCAGATACGGGATTGTGGGAAATGTAGTTGGGAAAAAGTCTAGAATTCAGGAGAATGAGACCTCTGATGGTCGGGAACGGGAACTGCATTTCCTATGCTTGTAACAGGTGGCTGGAGGGAGAATGGGTTCTGGCGGTAAGGTGACAACTTCGCTGATGCTCAGCTCGCTGGTTTTTGTCGCCAAAACGATAGATGGCGTTGAACTAGAATCTCATGAAGAAGAGGGCCCATCGAGCTTGACGGGTGTTGAGTCTTTTAATGTCACGAAGATACTCAAGGTTACTGTGATTTGTGATGACTGTAAACGGGTGTTTGACTCCCTCCAGCCAGTGTCATCATTCCTCTAAAGCCAGTTTGATTGCCAGCAGCTCGCGGTTACCTATATGTCGTACTTCCGCTCCGCCGGGGACAGTTTATTTGAGTAGAAGATGGAGTTTGGGAGGCTCACCCTGCCGCTGGGAAAGTACAGGTAGGATAGGAGCTTTACAGAAGGCGTTCATCAGATGTAACCAATAACCATTTCAGGCTATTTGTATGTTTTATATACAGCAAAACAGCATGTTTTTGACTGAAGATCCAGAATCATCAACAAGCTGACTATATGGTCAGCTCTGTGAATGTTTATATGGTTGTCAATGAATGAGATGCTACATTTTATTAAAAATAAAATATCTTAAATATCTAAGATTTTGGCTTTAATAAGATTTTCCCAAGAAACCTGGTGTCCTCCATGATTCCTATTCTTTCCAACAGCAAAGCACTTGAATGCGACAAGCTTATAATCACGACTAATAATTAGAAGTAGGACCTTTCTGATAGCAAATGAAGGCAGCTTTATTCGTTATTTCCTCACATGAATCCAGAAAATTTGCTTACAGCTTGTCTTGCTGCAGCTCACATGCATGAAAGAAGCATGTCTGAACTAGTTGATTCAGGAAAGTCAGCTGCCTAATGAAGAGGTTGATTGGCAAAAAGCATTTTATGTATTTTGAAAATACAAAAATACTAAGATTAAATGTATTTTAAATACAAAATACATTATATATATATTTCGGACACAGCTTCTGTGTGTTATTGGAGGGTTTACTACATCATTGTATTCATTGCATTCATTGCAAAAATGTTGTTGTTCTCCAAAGTCTTCTTTATCTATCAGAACTTCTTCAACCATACATTCCATTGTTTTTTCGAAGATCAGCTTTTGCATTTTTATTGACTGTACCAAAAGTTATTTTAGTGTGCAGGCTTCTAGTTGTTCTATGCCAAAATTATCAAATTCTTTACCATTGCAAATTCACTAGTCATATTCTATTTCCCAACTCAGATTTAAATATATTTATTTAGAATAGACCATCACCAAGTGCAATGCAAAGCGTTGGATGCAGTGGTGTAAAGCACGCCACCACTGGACTCTAGAGCAGTGGAGACGTGTTCTCTGGAGTGACCAATCACGCTTCTCTGTCTGGCTGTCCGATGGACGAGTCTGAGTTTGGCAGTTGCCAGGAGAACGTTACTTGCCTGACTGCATTGTGCCAAGTGTAAAGTTTGGTGGATGGGGGAATATGGTGTGGGGTTGTTCTTCAGTGGTTGGGCTTGCCCTTTTAGTTCCAGTGACAGGAACTCTTAATGCTTCAGCATACCAAGATATGTTGGACAATGTCATGCCAACAAACTTTGTGGGAACAGTTTGGGGATGCCCCCTTCCTGTTCCATCATGACTGCGCACCAGTGCACAAAGCAAGGTCCATAAAGACATGGATGAGCGAGTTTGGTGTTCCTGACTGGCCTGCTTGACTGGGAAGCTGTTATAGCTGCAAAGGGTGGGCCAACTCCATATTAAACCTTATTTATTAAGAATGGGATGTCATTAAAGTTCATGTGCATGTAAAGGCAGGCATCCCAAAACGTATATAGTGCCGCTGTAAGTTGTCCTGAAATGCACCTAATAAACTGTATTATTATTATATTACAGTTTTTATATACAGCTCCTAAGAATAGGGGTAATTGCAATAGGACACAATCTCCCTGTGACAGTGACTGCAGTGTGGCTTTAAGGTAAATGTGTCTGTATGTGTAGCAATAACAAAATAACAGTTTCTGTACATCCACAGGGCCGTTTCTGGCCCTTAAAGAGACCCCCGGTGGTGATCAATACATTGGATTGTTAAAAATATCTTATAGGAGACTGACATGTATTACTGACCCTTGCATTTCCACACTGCAACATATGATCCATACTTTGACATACAAGAGATCAATGTACTATAAAAATATCCTGTAAGTTTAAAAACTCAAAACTTCCTTGTTAGTCCAAAAACAGCATTTATTGAAACCAATTACTCCTTTCCTATTTTGTCACATTATGACGTAATGTGCTTGCATTATGTGATGCAAGACTGCAGAATCAGATCAACGCCTACTTCCACATCATCACATCTTTGGCCCCGCCCACTGGCATGTTAGTGAGATGACGAGGAGAGAAGAGCGATACAGGATCACTGGACTAAAAATAACATTACCTTCCAAAGGTTCCAAATTCTAGGAAAGTGCTTATTTATTTCCAACTACTGTATGTGAATGTCTCAGCCTTATTTGTTTGTTCGGTACATTTCACTTTGGATTCTTTAGCAAATCAGTCGCAATTTCAGTGCAGGCTTTGCAAACAGACTTTTACAGCAAGGTATGGACCCCACAGTAATGCCACAAGTTGCCCTCCAAATATGAATTCAAGCCATATCTAGCCTACATTTAAGAGTCTAGGGGCATTTTCAGACCTGTAGATCGGTTGCTTTGTTTTGAAACAGGACTTTTTAGTTTGGTTTGGCAACATTTAAAGCTGCACTATGTAAACATTTTTCAGTAAAATATCCAAAAATCACTAGGCCAGTGTTATATATTTTGTTCAGTTTAGTACTTACAATATTCCAAATGTTTCCAACTATTTGTTAATCATGAGAAAAATGCTATTTTAACCAAGGAACCGGGGCGTGTGAGGGAGTCGCCTGTCGATGGCGTCATATCTGCGTTACCCTCGGTTTCCGGTTTTATTTTTGCAGAAACGTTTTACTCTCACTGCAGTGTGAACAAGTGTCATAGCAGTCGCCGAGCAAACGCACAGATTAACGTCATAACATCATTTTCAACACACTCAGATGTATCTAATATGGTAAACAGAGCTGTGTTACCTCATACTCATGACCGGAAAAGTGGAAGTGGCGCTGGCGACTGTGTCATAATAAAAGTCCCGCTGCTCGCGAGGCGTGTGTTACCTTCATCTTATTAACAATCACATTTTGGTATGCTTTTAAAGGTGCACTGTGACTTTTCCGTCCGCTAGAGGTCGCCTATTCAAAACAAAGGCGTAGTTTGCTCAGCCTTGCTCAGCTCCACAACACTCGGTCCTGCTCTGCATCATACTAGAGTAACGTTAATGATCGCATCCATGAACATGATTTCTGCCCGAGTCCTATCCCAATTCTTTTCTACCGGCTGTGAGGTGAAGACCACATGTCCCAAGATTCTGCACTCAAACGTGGCGTCATCAAACTATGCCTTTGTTTTGAACAGGCGACCTCTAGCGGACAGAAAAGTCACATAGTGCAGCTTTAAAAGCACAACTGTCCTCTTATTGGTCAGAGTTTCCTCTGCGTCATTCATCAAGATGGATTGACAAGATCTTCCCGCTCTGATAAATTATAGCTATATTTCTATATATCTGAGTGCAATTTCCATGTTCATATATGCCTAAACGAACTGAATTAAGGGGAAAAACGCACTACGCTCCAAAACAAACGCTTCAAACGACCGCAAGGATGATTCATTTTTCTTGATTGCCATCCTAAAATGGGCCTACAATATGTTATATATTGCCTATGTTTTTTTAAAGACATTTATTACCTTACTGGTGAGGAAGATTTAATTGATATTGTCTATGATCATTGTTGCATATCACCATATAGCGATGATAAAGCATTAAGGCATTATAGTAAACAGTATGACTATTGTAAGGCTGCTTTAAACTATGTGTATTGTTAAAAAAAGCTCTATACAAATAGAATTGGCTTAACTTTATGTCATGAGGGTTTTGGGATGATGTGTACCAAGTTTCTTATGAACCGAAAACTATCATATTTTGCCTAAGATGAAATATCAAGACCCTTAAACATGTTTCAGTGTCCAACTGTTTCAAAGTTCCCAAGGCACTGAACTGCAGCTGTTTTATGAGTTTACAAACACCATCACACTCATTCAACATTAATACGTTAAATAACACTTTTAATACTAGGTGCATATTTATATACTGTCTATCTCCAGCTCCAGCTTTCCTCCTAAAAATGTATTTCGATCTGCAGAACACTGAAGAAAACTTGTAATAAAAATGTGTAGCAGTGTATGTTTATGGTCAGTGCAAGTCCACTGCAGTCTCTGGTCAGCGTCCATGTTTCAGAGGACAAAAGGATGAATATTAGTTTGTCCCATCACTCCAGTGGGTCGCCCATTGCTTTTTGTGCAAAATAAAAGTCTTGTCCAGAAATTGCGTCTCTTGCCGCAGGATCTTCACAGCCTGATACTGAGGCACTTGATCTTCATACCGAACCCTATGGAAGAAACCACACTGCAAGAGAGAAAAAAAGATACATATATGTATATATATATATATAGCACAAAATAAAATCACCTTGTGACACACTGTGCAAACTTGATCCCATGGTAAAAAAAGAATGTTTGGCTCATAGCTTTTTTAATGCATAAAATTCAAGAGAATAAGGTTAGATCATGTGATTTATGTTTAAAGTTGCATTCCATAGTTGCATAGTAATGATACCTAATCCTCCATTGGCAAGTGTGGCAAGACATTCATTCACGCCATGCTTTAGCTTGATCAACCTCTTTTTTCTTTTACTGTGTTATTTTTAAAGGGGTCATGAACTGGCTTTTTAAATGTTATACTGTTGTCTGAGGTCAACTAATGACGTTTGCGCGTTTTTACATTCAAAAACATCATAATGAATAAGTAATAGGCTATTTTATACCCTGGTTTTGAGCCTCTCTCAAGGAATGCTCGGTTTTTATGGGCATGCCGCACTGAAGACTTGGAAGTAAATGCCCACTGCTATGATTGGATAAGCTTTGCATATTATAATGAGCTCCGTCTCCCCCGTGAGTACACATAAGGAATTGTTTTGAAAACGGCAACCGGAATGATTCGCCTACAGGGCTCGCAAAATGTCTTTATCAAACACACACAATGATTTATCTCTCATCCACCTGCGATCGATTGGAATGTTATTTTTTATTACTTGGCCCGCCCGATCGGTGGATATAACCACTGCTTCACAAACCGTGCATCACTAACACACACACACACGAGCCCTAGCCCATACATGTTCTAGTCTGATCCCTGATCCCAGCACAATGAACCAACAACACCTCAAATAAAGGATTCTCCAGCCCTGTGACAGCGTGGTAAGTTATGATCAGTTATACATGTCCACATAATCAATAGATATCAAACGATCTGTAACAATGCAATACTATCACATATAAAAAACATTTTACATTAGTGTGTTGCTTCATTCATTCATGTAATCTCATCCGGCCCCACTTTATATTAGGTGGCCTTAAGTACTATGTACTTACATCAAAAAATAAGTACAATGTACTTACTGTGTTCATATTGTGTTGCAAAACACCTTTGCTGTTATTGAGGTGGGATACGGGTAGGGTTAGGGACAGGTGTGGTGGTATGGGTAAGTTTAAGGGTAGGGTTAGGTGTAAGGGAAGTGCCAACTGTAGTTACAAATATAACTACAGAAACTAATTACAGACGTAGTTACAAGCAAGTATTTTAAAAAATGTAAGTACAATGTAAAAACATGTATGTACACAATAAGTGCATTGTATCAAATGATTAATTAAAATGTTAGTACATAGTAGTTAAGGCCACCTAATATAAAGTGGGTCCTCTCATCCTGTCTGCAAATCCAGTCTTTTGTTTACAAATGAATCCGTGGTGAAATGAAGGAACAAACACGCAATGTCTTACGCACGTGAGCTGCATCTTCATTAAAAATAAAGTTCAACCATGCATTCATAATATTAGAATTTGAAGGAAGCTTTTGCAGCGACTGTGTTCTTCCACAACCATGCACAGCGCAATATCTTGCCATGTTTATTGCTCTGTAGCACGATCCGTTTAGCTCTACGAGGGCCCATGTTATTCATGTTACATTTCTTGCAGTCGGTGGGCGGGGCTACAGAATCAGGCGTTGTTTCACCACACTCTGATGTCACAGCCTGGCACATTCTGAGATCAAGTGTTTGTTGGGCCTGGTGTCAATAAAAGCTTTTATTTGACTAAAAGGGAAGTTTTCAGCTCCGAAACTTACAGGATATTCTTATATCACAATGAACTTTTATATATCCAAGGCTAAATGAAAAGTTGATTTCTCAATTCATGACCCCTTTAAGGTGATAAAGTTATTAAGTGCTCATTAAATTTGAACAGAACATGTCTTTTGATGCCCTTCTCAGAGAAGATAACAAAACAGATTTCCATCTTCACTCTTCAAAGAACTGCAGGCCACAAATCTTGAAGAATGTTTCTTACTGTTCGCTATTTGTCGATTACATGCATACAACACCCTCTTGCATTATCAGTACTCATTACCCAAGTCAATTCATAAATAAAAATGATAACTGGTGTTGAAATCAGTGTCCTGATTTTAGGCACAATACATAAATCATGCAGATGTTCATTGATTAAAGCCTTTTAAAGTATACTCCTTAACCGTGAGCATGGAAAAATGCAGGGAAAAATCTAGTGGACTTTAGCTTTGACACATTGACTAAAAGCTTAAAATTGCTGCCGTTGGAGGACTCATTTCAAGTAAGGCACCAAGGCACGTCGAATTCCAATGCTAACTTCACTTCCTGTCTCATGAGAGACCTTCATCTGATCGATTTTTGAAGGCAGCATAGATGTATCCTTCGCTGCCTTTGATATCCCACAATCCTGTGATTTTCATTCTGTGACAGTTGAGCTAACAAACATAAAGAGAGAGTGTCTGAAAGTTGCAGTTGGTGATCATTTTGTGTGTTAATTTACACGTTTGACCAACGTTTTCCACTTCTAGAGAGAAATTACTATTGTAGTCAGGGCTTGACACCACTTTGCACATTGCAGTTTATCGTTTCAGATGCCTTTTATAAGACTACAATTGAAAATGTATATTATATGTCAAATTAAACTTGCCAAAGTGGCTAGTAGGAGTGACTGCGTTACCGGGTGTTGATGTTCAGTAATTCAAAATTCACTTGTAGCTTTCACTAAAGCTCTCTTTATTTTGGTGTAGATCATTAAGCCAGTACGTTGCCTCAGAAGTCTGTATGAAATCAGTTTTGTGAGGTACTTTTGTCCCACTGATGGGACAGCGAAGCAACAAGTCAGCTGCGTATGTTTTCTGACGCCGCCAAAGCTTAAAAATGCTGCCGTTGGAGGACTCATTTCAAGGTAGAAAGGCATCAAGGCATGTCCGAATCCAATGTAAGCTTCACTTCCTGTCTCATGAGAGACCTTCATCTGATCGATTTTTGAAGGCAGCATAGATGTATCCTTCGCTGCCTTTGATATCCCACAATCCTGTGATTTTCATTCTGTGACAGTTGAGCTAACAAAAATAAAGAGAGCGTCTGAAAGTTGCAGTTGGTGATCATTTTGTGTGTTAATTTACACGTTTGACCAATGTTTTCCACTTCTAAAGAGAAATTACTATTGTAGTCAGGTCTTGACACCACTTTGCACATTGCAGTTTTTCGTTTCAGATGCCTTTTATAAGACTACAATTGAAAATGTATATATTATATGTCAAATTAAACTCGCCAAAGTGGCTAGTAGGAGTGACTGCGTTACCGGGTGTTGATGTTCAGTAATTAAAAATTAACTTGTAGCTTTCACTAAAGCTCTCTTTATTTTGGTGTAGATCATTAAGCCAGTACGTTGCCTCAGAAGTCTGTATGAAATCAGTTTTGTGAGGTACTTTTGTCCCACTGATGGGACAGCGAAGCAACAAATCAGCTGCGTATGTTTTCTGACGCCGCCAAAGCTTAAAAATGCTGCCGTTGGAGGACTCAAGGTAGAAAGGCATCAAGGCATGTCTGAATCCAATGTAAGCTTCACTTCCTGTCTCCTGAGATGCCTTCATCTGATCGATTTTTGAAGGCAGCATAGATGTATCCTTCGCTGCCTTTGATATCCCACAATCCTGTGATTTTCATTCTGTGACAGTTGAGCTAACAAAAATAAAGAGAGTGTCTGAAAGTTGCAGTTGGTGATCATTTTGTGTGTTAATTTACACGTTTGACCAACGTTTTCCACTTCTAGAGAGAAATTACTATTGTAGTCAGGGCTTGACACTACTTTGCACATTGCAGTTTATCGTTTCAGATGCCTTTTATAAGACTACAATTGAAAATGTATATATTATATGTAAAATTATACTCGCCAAAGTTGCTAGTAGGAGTGACTGCATTACCGGGTGTTGATGTTCAGTAATTAAAAATTCACTTGTAGCTTTCACTAAAGCTCTCTTTATTTTGGTGTAGATCATTAAGCCAGTACGTTGCCTCAGAAGTCTGTATGAAATCAGTTTTGTGAGGTACTTTTGTCCCACTGATGGGACAGCGAAGCAACAAGTCAGCTGCGTATGTTTTCTGACGCCACCAAAGCTTAAAAATGCTGCCGTTGGAGGACTCATTTCAAGGTAGAAAGGCATCAAGGCATGTCTGAATCCAATGTAAGCTTCACTTCCTGTCTCCTGAGAGACCTTCATCTGATCGATTTTTGAAGGCAGCAAAGATGTATCCTTCGCTGCCTTTGATATCCCACAATCCTGTGATTTTCATTCTGTGACAGTTGAGCTAGCAAAAATAAAGAGAGCGTCTGAAAGTTGCAGTTGGTGATCATTTTGTGTGTTAATGTACGCGTTTGACCAACGTTTTCCACTTCTAGAGAGAAATTACTATTGTAGTCAGGTCTTGACACCACTTTGCACATTGCAGTTTATCGTTTCAGATGCCTTTTATAAGACTACAATTGAAAATGTATATATTATATGTCAAATTAAACTCGCCAAAGTGGCTAGTAGGAGTGACGGCGTTACCGGGTGTTGATGTTCAGTAATTCAAAATTCACTTGTAGCTTTCACTAAAGCTCTCTTTATTTTGGTGTAGATCATTAAGCCAGTACGTTGCCTCAGAAGTCTGTATGAAATCAGTTTTGTGAGGTACTTTTGTCCCACTGATGGGACAGCGAAGCAACAAGTCAGCTGCGTATGTTTTCTGACGCCGCCAAAGCTTAAAAATGCTGCCGTTGGAGGACTCATTTCAAGGTAGAAAGGCATCAAGGCATGTCTGAATCCAATGTAAGCTTCACTTCCTGTCTCATGAGTGACCTTCATCTGATCGATTTTTGAAGGCAGCATAGATGTATCCTTCGCTGCCTTTGATATCCCACAATCCTGTGAGTTCCATTCTGTAAGAGTAGACAGGTGGGCTGAAAAAAATAATGATAGCGTCTGAAAGTTGCGTTTGCTGGTCAGTTTGTGCTAATGTAAGCTTTTGACCAACTTTTTCCACTTTTGATGTCATTTCTAGCGAAAAATTACTATTGTAGTAATTAAATATTCACTTAGCTTTCACCAAAGCTCGCTCTATTTTGCTGTAGATCAATAACCGTTACGCTGCCTCAGAAGTCTAATAAGGCAGCAAGGCAACAAGCCAGCTGCCTACGTTTACGGATGCAGCCAAAAATTGGTCTGTATGCAGACTGTCGCAAAACCCCGGCGGCCAAAGTTTGGGCTTAAGTCAGCTGACTATTCATTTCAACTCACTTTCTCTTATTACAGAGAGTGAAGGTTTGTTCTGCCTTGCATCCTACACCACTGCCGTCAAAAGTTATTGTATTTATTTACAAATATACATTTCAAATCAATTAATTCTGTAATCCTCACTACAACAAACTATTAGAATAATGTTAAATAAATTCCCAAGTGGTGCTGCAAAACAAGAAGGTCTGGCCCTGATGCCATGCGTCATCACTTCAATGCAAATCTTATTAGATCATGGATATTTAGCTCTTGTTAGGTGTTCCCATTATTATTCAGATACTGGTTATCATGCCATTGTTTGGAAAGCCACAGCACAGCAGCACACACTCCACCGCAGAACTGAGTTGTACCACATGACGGATGTGCTAGAGGAAGATCAGGCTGGACGAGGCTCTTATTGAAGTTCGGTGGCCTGCTTCCTCTCGACATCAGACGGCTGCAGCTGCAGTTGAGCGCTGTAATACTCCGTCTCATAGTGGGGCTGCCTCTCGGTGCGCTTGAAAAAACCACACTGCTCCACCAGACAGGAAAATATAACAGACATGTGCGTAGGTACAGAGAGAAGAAAACATGAAGAACTAGCCATGGGTGGTTAAATCATTAGAAGTGTGGAAATATTATATAGATAATAGTATGCATAATTGGAGAAGGCAATCAATTCAGTCACATGACTTGTTGAAAAAGTTCATAAAACATGGGTCATTTTTGGCCAGAAAAATAAAAGTACATGGCTGGCAACTAGTAAGTTCCCTAGTAATCACACCATGATCAACATTACTAAACCACCACTCTACTGATTGGTCAAACAGCATGCCAAATTATGATTTTGGGCATTCAAAATGACTGTACATGGTCAAACGATTGAAAATCCTCATGGAGGCCAAGGGTGCACTGAAAAAAATTATTTTCCTCCTCATCGTTTGTGTCTTGTTTTCCGATACAAATATCGAAACATTCTTAAATCAGAGTACATTTACTTGAGAAGCAAAATGACAAGCTAATTACGTGAGTTTTTGCAGGGTCGGCCCTTACCAATATGCTGCCCTAGGCAAGATTTTACCTGGCGCCCCTTGTATCACTGGTGCGGTTTTATTTTTGTGATGCATTGATGTTTTTTTAATGCGTTTTAAAAATTGTACCCTGAGTCTAGTCCATTCTACCCCGTCATTGTGTTATAATATATATATATGGATATATATATATGTTTTTTTTTAAAAGGCTGATGATAGTTAAACTATACAAAAATAGCAACTACACCACATTACAGCCTAAATACAAATAGCAAGAGTAACTGCATCAAGCATTCATGCACAAACTATTCATTGAGAACTAGCAAAAGTATTTGTTTTCCAGTAGATGGCAGCAATCTTCCACTTAACTATGCACATTCATGTTTTCACCATGAATTAAACTGAGAAATTTAGATATTTAATGTAAATTTTACATATTACGAATTTTACAATTTTACATGTGAAGATGGTGGTCCAGTGGGTTAAACCACTGAACTGATATGCAGAAGGTTGCTGGTTCAATCCCAGCGGTCACCACCAGTGTGTCCTTGAGCAAGGCACTTTACTCCACGTTGCCCGAGGGGGATTGTCCCTGTAATAAGGGCACTGTAAGTCACTTTGGATAAAAGCGTCTGCCAAATGCATAAATGTAAATGATATGTGCATTACATAAAATATTGCTATTTTAAATAAACCTGTGTATAAATATAATTAATTTTGGCAAATACTTTAAAAAAATGCCATATATCCCCTTAAAACTGCACAACTGTAGAGTAAAAACATTAGGCAATTGAAAAAAGTAATATTACATGTTTATAAAAAACTGACTGTGATTTTTGTAAAAAAAAAAAAATAATAATCTGTCTGTGGTCTCTGGAGAATCCAGATCAGCTTCAAGGTAAAAATAGCTGGAATTAATTAGCAAAAAATTTGTATTTTACTGTATATATTATACATTTATTTATGCATTTGGCAGACTCTTTTATCCAAAGCGACTTACAGCGCACTTATTACAGGGACAATCCCCCTGGAGCAACATGGAGTAATGTGACACACTGGTGGAGACCGCTGGGATCGAACCAGCAACCTTCTGCATATCAGTTCCATGGTTTAACCCACTGGACCAACATCTCACACCATCTACTACTATGCAATTAGATAAACTGTTCATTCATTACATCACTTTACCACTTATCCCTATCTTTCCTGCATCAGAGGGCTTTTGTCTTTTTTGACACTGTGTCATGTGAATTCGGCTATCAGTCATAAATAATCAGGTAACTTTCACTGTATCTAGACCTGGTGCGAGCAGCCAAGCACCCTAAAAAACAAAAGCAATCCTGTCCGCGTTGGATGCGGCGAGAGGCGACAACAAATTCCCAACATCACTGATCGCGCGTTCTATTTCTGACGCACACTTCAAGTATTCGCTGGGCGGTGGGAGATTGATGCTGCAGACCCGGGAAGAGTCGGGGGAGTTTTTTTTATTTAGTTGCTTTAATCAGTAATATTTAGAATTGATATTAATGAAATAGCATCAGTAATGAAACTGGAAAAAATTACTCATTTTGGCACCCCTAGCATTTGCCTATTCCGCCTATGCTGTGGGCCGGTCCTGAGTTTTTGCTTAAGAAAAATATCAGCCAATGGGGTTCAAAAATCTTGTTTTTCCTTTAAATTAAGTTTATTTTTCCGACCCCATTGGCAGATATATTGCTAATTGTTTTAAAGTGTCCCTATCAAGCTTTTGGGGATATTCCCGTTCATGTAGTGTGTAATAGAGCTGTCTGTGAATGTAAAAGAACTGAACTGAAACGAGTCGTCAGTAATTCCAGTCTCACTTCCTGCTGAACCTACACTACGTAGGTTTGTAACAGATTTGCATAATGCCAGTCTATGATCTTAACTGGCTGAACAGTGTTTTTTTGCACCCGCCCTCAAACGCTGTAGTTGTAGCTGAGACTGGAAGAGTTTGGTTGGTGTTGTTCATGTCAAGAAGACGCTGTTTCTGCTGTCAAAGCAAATCCACTTTGATGAGATTGATACGATAAAACTGGCACAATTGCTGTGTATCAAGTGCTGAGGAAGAGCTAAAATTCAGAAATGCTAATGGGTGTTTGGTTTCCAACACAAGCTGTAAGTGGTAGACCAATCACAACAGACAGGGCCATATGAACAATCAGAGCAGAGCAGGCTCTCGGAAAGGCAGGGTTTAGAATGGTACCGAATGCTTGATCGAACTGTGAGAAAAGAGCTGATGCTGCAATGGATATTATGAGAAAATGAAAGTGTTTTTTGAATTTTGGAGGCTTTAAAATAGCATAATATGGGGCACTTTAATTTTTCAGAAAACAAGACTTAATATCTTTGATGCAAGAATGTTTAGATATTTGTACTGAAATCAAGGCAAAAATCATCTGCAGGTTGTGCAATAAAAGCAGACGCTTGTTTAGGGGGTTCAGGTGTGCACTCACCTTCCACAGTACACATACGAGCAGAGCGAGAACAATTACTCCAGCCAGGACGGCAATGAGAATGATCCACCACGGGATGCTGTGCTGGTCTGCGAGCCCATGCTCTGGGTAAATCATTACTGACACCTGCACAAAGGCAAAGGCAAACACAAACAATGATGCACTAACAAGAATGCGCATGGAAGTGTGAGCATGTGATCACGTGTGCTATTTGACCTGTGTAGCAGCATCCTTCAGCACTAGATGCCTGATGTCGGATTTAATGGTGATATTGGCTCTGACCAGCAGCTCCACAGCACTGACAGATGAAAACTCCTAATAAATGGAAAGAGTGAACACTGTATTGAGAGTTCTGCATCTGTAATCAATTTGTGTGTCCATTAGACTGCCATAATCTCCATAGATAGATTAATGAAAACATAATTTGGTTCAAAATGACTATTCCCCTCTACTATTTCTATTTCCTTCACAGTTCTATTTATTTATGCTTTATTAAAAAAAAAAAAAGCATATACACTATATTGCCAAAGTCTTGGGACGCCTGCCTTTACATGCACATGAATTTTAATGACATCCCATTCTTAATCCGTAGGTTTAATATGGAGTTGGTTCACCCTTTGCAGCTACAACAGCTTCAACTCTTCTGGGAAGGCTTTCCACAAGGTTTACGAGTGTGTTTATGGGAATTTTTGACCATTCTTCTAGAAGCGTATTTGTGAAGTCAGGCACTGATGTTGGACGAGAAGTCCTGGCTCGCAGTCTCCGCTCTAATTCATCCCAAAGGTGTTCTATCGAGTTGAGGTCAGGACTCTGTGCAGGCCAGTCAATTTTCTTCCACACCAAACTCGCTCATCCATGTCTTTATGGACCGACGCTTTGTGCACTGGTGCGCAGTCATGTTGGAACAGGAACGGGCCATCCTGAAACTGTTGCATGAAATTGTCCAAAATGTCTTTGTATGCTGAAGCTTTAAGGGGCCAAGCCCAACCGCTGAAAAACAGCCCCACATCATAATCCCCCCTCCACCAAACTGTACACTTGGCACAATGCAGTCAGGCAAGTACCGTTCTCCTGGCAACCGCCAAACCCAGACTCGTCCATCGGATTGCCAGACAGAGAAGCGTGATTGGTCACTCCACAGAACACGTCTCCACTGCTCTAGAGTCCAGTGGCGGCGTGCTTTACACCACTTCATCTGACGCTTTGCATTGCACTTGGTGATGTAAGGCTTGGATGCAGCTGCTCGGCCATGGAAACCTATTCCATGAAGCTCTCTACGCACTGTTCTTGAGCTAATCTGAAGGCCGCACAAAGTTTGCAGGTCTGTAGCTATTGACTCTGCAGAAAGTTGGTGACTTCTGCCCACTGTGACCCTCAGCGTGCGCTGACCCCACTCTGTGATTTTACATAGCATAACACTTCATGGCTGAGTTGCTGTTGTTCCCAATTGCTTCCACTTTGTTAAAACACCACAAACAGTTGACTGTGGAAAATTTAGTAGTGAGAAAATTTCATGAATGGACTTATTGCACAGGTGGCAACCTATCCCGGTACCACGCTTGAGTTCACTGAGCTCCTGAAAGTGACCCATTCTTTCACTAATGTCGATAGAAGTGTCTGCATGCCTAGGTGCTTGATTTTATACACCTGTAGCCATGGAAGTGATTGGAATTCAATGATTTGGAGGGGTGGCCCAGTACTTTTGGCAATATAGTGTACGTATAGACACACTATGAACCCTGGGCACATTTATGGACAGTAACTCACTGACTGTGGGTTTGAATTATGTGTTTGTGGTGATTTCCTTTAACTGTGTTTCCATCTTTTAACTTAAAAAGAGTTCCTTTCAGTGTAACTCTCCGTTGAGCTCATAGTTACTGTCCCACCATATCAACAAGGAAAACGATCATTCAAGAGTATCGAGTGGCTCTCACCTCAATGAAAGTGCTGTTCCACAAGTTTGCTCGGATCTTGATATGGATGGAGTCGGAGAACGTGTCTAGAGGACACCGGAAGAGCAGGCAGCGCGCAGAGCCCAGTAAACAATCCTGAAACACACCAGCAGCTCAGATCAATCACAATCAACAGCAGGTTACGGAATGATATATGGTCGCAAATGTATTTCTAATTTTGTCTACTCTCTGGGTGAAACTCACCAGTGTGAGAGACTTCCTTCTTTCAGACGCAGACACAGCTGGAGTGATTTTGCCAACTGGGTTTTTGGGGACCACGTCTTCTTCGGTCGGATGCGAGCGTGCCTTTCTGCTGCTCTGTTCACAGATGACCCATATAAATGTCTCTTGCATTTATTGATGACCAGCAGCTTCATTTGATGGGTGTTTGCGAGTACCTTGAGGTTTTCTGCTTGTGGCGGTTGATGGAGGCCCAGAGGGTTGAGCGCCGATTGTGGTTCACAGCGAGTGTGTGGATGGCCACCGACCTGCAGAGCGCTCGGATACAACAGCCACTTCTTATTGATCAGCTCGTACGGCCACAGGATGTTCAGAGAGGCCGATCCGAATGTTTGGAGAGGCTGTCCAGTATTAGACACCTGTTATCACACATTGCCAAGTGAGTTATTTATATCCTGTTCCTTCCATTTCTCCATACAGTTTCTCCAAAAACTAGATGATTTGGAGAGCAAATGGAGACTTCTGTTAAAGGAACACTCCACTATTTTTGACTATTTTTAACCCATTTTTTTGCTGCTGACCTTCGATGATCCAATTCATACATAGAGAAAATGACTTTAAACATCACATTTGTTTCTTTTTTGTTGTTGTTTTTATTGCTGAAGTACGAGTGTTGAACTTTCTTCTCCTGCGTCCTGTTCTTCTGCGATACAGAATGACATCACAGCTGAAAGGTTTGTTTGAGCGGCGCCTTCTACAGTAGAGACGTGAATTTGCATTTCCTTCAGCCTGAGACATTTGGTGTGAAAGGGCCTTAAAGGGTTAGTTCACCCAAAAATGAAAATGATGTCATTAATTACTCACCCTCATGTCGTTCGACACCCGTAAGACCTCCGTTCATCTTCGGAACACAAATGAAGATATTTTTGTTGAAAGCTGAGGCTGAGAAAGGCCTCAGATAGGCCTCCATAGGGATTCAGTACTTTTGCACTCACAAGACCCATAAAAGGCACTAAAAACGTCGTTACAAAGTCCATCTCACTACAGTGGCGCAACAATAATTGTACAAAGTGACGACTAGTTTTTGTGCGCAAAAAAAAAAAATCAAAATAACGACTTTATTCAACACAAACTTTGGCATCTGCCGTGGACTCACGAAGCACCATGACGCATGCGCGAGAAAATGACGCAGATCCGGCGTTCGGACACATAACCCAGAAGCGAGGAGGAGATTTGTTTACAAGCAGAGGAAGACGCGCCGTATCTAAGCTGTTGAATTCTACATTGATCGTGCTTTAGGTCTCGGCGTAGTGCTCAAAATGGAACTAAAGTGCACATTTCATGGATTCCCGAACGCCGGCGCTACGTAATATTCTCGCGCATGCGTCATGGAGTTCACAGGAGAGGCCAAAGTTTGTGTTGAATAAAGTCGTTATTTTGATTTTTTTTGCGCACAAAAACTAGTCGTCACTTTGTACAATTATTGTAGAGCCACTGTAGTGAGATGGACTTTGTAATGACGTTTTTAGTGCCTTTTATGGGTCTTGAGTGCAAAAGTACCGAATCCCTATGGAGGCTTATCTGAGGCCTTTCTCAGCCTCAGCTTTCAACAAAAATATCTTCATTTGTGTTCCGAAGATGAACGGAGGTCTTACGGGTGTCCAACGACATGAGGGTGAGTAATTAATGACATCATTTTCATTTTTGGGTGAACTAACCCTTTAACATTGGCCAAAAATAAAAGTTTTTTTTCTGTCAAGCAAGCAAGCCCAGTCTAGGTGAAAAAAAGCAACTCATGTAGCATGTAACACTACCTTACATGAAAAATAATTAATCCAATTAGTTACTTTTTAGTGAGTAATGGAGTAACTTTCCCCAGCACTGTTAATATCCATATGATTTAATATAAAGTACTTATTAGTGGTAGGAGAGAAAAAAGTTGCAATTCTTTCTTTAGCGATTCTGAATTGATTCTGTGGGAAACCTGAGCTTTTTCAACACTTACAATGTGCGGTATTTCAGTTCACTTTCAGTGTGACAATAAATCGTGTGACATTTTACTTAAAGCCTTTATATATAATGTATTAATGTATTACAAAATTATTTTAATGCATTAATTATGCCTTGTAATACACCTTCTAATGCATGTATGGCCTCATGAATAATTGTGACCACAGTTAAAGGTCCCGTTCTTCGTGATCCCATTGTTCAAACTTTAGTTAGTGTGTAATGTTGCTGTTAGAGCATAAATAATACCTGTAAAATTATAAAGCTCAAAGTTCAATGCCAAGCGAGATATTTTATTTAACAGAAGTTCCCTTTCAAAGCCTACAGCGAACGGCTGGCTTGAACTACATCCTGGTACTTCCTTCATAAATGACGTCAGTAGAACAGTAGAACAGACTAACCTCCGCCCACAAGAATACGCGAAAAAAGAGGGCGTGGTCTTGTTGCTGTCCCATGTGGAGAAGAGGACGTGTCGCGTGGAGAAAAGGAAGTGTTGCGTTTGAGTGTGTTTGTCGCCATGTCGTCGAGACGCTGTTATTTTCATCCCGGAGTCAAATCATCTTTGTTTGGCTTTCCCAGGGACGCTGTAGAGATCATTAAGCGCATTAGGGCTGCAACGACGCGTGAAATGCGTCGACGCGTCGGCGGCACATTATTTACGTTCTAGAATGGAACAGAAGATCTAGAATAATGGCAGCTTCTGCTCCCGGGCATAGTGAAAATGATCATTTATCATATAAAGCCAGACCGCGACATTCAAAAGTGTGGGAGTACTTTAAACAGAAGCAGAGTAAAACTGTGCTTTGTTCGCTCTGTAACGCCGGTTTCACACTGCACGCGGTGGCAGAGCAGGAGCTGTGCGCGTGGAGAGCGGGAGCTTTCACACTGCCAGTCAGTGTTGCCAAGTCCCGTTTTTTCCGCGGAATTGGGCTACTTCTACACTGTTGCCGCGGGCCGTGTCTCATGTCCGCGGGTTGAAGCAAAAAAACACACATATTTAACCCCCCGAACGCGATGTTTACCAGAGAACCTCCCCGAAACGCGATTGGGCTTGTTTCGGGCTAGTTTTGAGTAACGAATGGGTGGGTTTTGTTGTGTAAACCTGGCAACCCTGCTGCCAGTGTTCTCTCGCGCAGCTGAACCGTGGCGCGTGTATTGCAACAGACGGTCACATTTTCCTGGGTTCTTCTCCGACCCCAGTACGTCTCGTGCTTTTATTTATTATGGGCTGCATATATCTCCTGTTAATGCGACCTGGTTCCGCTCTGTCCCAAACACATATGCATAATAACTGGCTGTATATAGGTAGTTTACATGATTAACGTAACATTAAAGTTAAGATATGCCTCTAGCTTTAATCATTTAAATGTGTCTTTGAAGTTTGGGCAAAAACTTCTGGCAGCTTTAGGCGTTGTTTATGCACATGTATCTTCAAAATAGACGACTAGTTATACATTAACAATATGCTGAAAGCTCCTGTATGTGAACCTTTTGCAGATAAATACAAGTGCATTTTCTTTACTATTGACACAAATCAATAAGTAAATCATACTCAACTACTATAGTAAACAACTTTTCCTAATTAGGCCTACTCTGTATACATTTTATGATGAATAGTATCATTATATATTATGTTTAAAAAGCTTCTTGTGTTCATATATTTCATTATAAAATGGCATACTATGTACACTACCCTTCCTGAAATACAATTAATATTGTCATCATTCATTGATTTCATGTTAAAATAAAATACAAATTCACTACCCTCTTTGAAATACAATAATCAGTAAAAAAGAATAATAAGATTAATCTGGGAAAATAATCGTTAGATTAGTCGACTAATCGAAAAAATAATCGTTAGATTAGTCGACAGAAAAAATTATTGTTAGTTGCAGCTCTAAAGCGCATATCAGGCATGTGATTGGCTAAGGACAAAAAAGCAGGAAAATATACTGAGACCCCCCCACCCCCCACACCGATCAAACTGGTGGCGGATCAATATGGACAGTAAAGCAGGACCAATAACAACTTATTTGAACAAAAAAATAAATGTTATTTTAAAGCTAGATGTGCAATGTGCAACTTTTTTTGTACAGTATGAAAAATAAATTATTTGGTGGATGCATTTTTACCCAACTTTAACAGCTAAATGTGCAACATGCACATGGCAACATGCACATTTTCGCTCGTGCGATCTCAATGTGCATGTTCTGCTGTTGGATCTTCCACAGTTTCACATGTTTTGGATGCATCATATGTTTCCGGAGTGCAATCTTCCCACTTGTACCATAGTTAATAGGATGGTTGCAAATGTTGCAAATAGCTTTGCCTGGTTCTCTAATTTTGCTAAAGCAATTGAGTGAGAAAGTGTTTCCCTCAACTTGGACAGTCTCCAGCAACCAGCTCCATTTTAACCGATTCTTGACCCCCTGTTCGATAGACATTAATTCAGGGCTGTTCAGTGCTAGCTTGGCCATGAGTCTGTGTATGCTGGAAATCAAAAATAATGGAACATTTTCATTAGAATGTAAGAATCCATATCAGAAAATATATTAATTTTTACATGTTTGACTATGTACTGTATGTCTATCCGCTCTTCAGAAAGGTTGAAAACTAGAGCAGAGGTGCGCGAGCGCAGAATGGAATAACACTTGCTATAGCTTAGAAAGTTAATACTTTCCATGTCTGCTCTGCCATTAAACATATTGGATCCACAGGGTCACTGGGCTCCTCATGTGAACAGACAGGCACAGAAGTGCTGCGCGATTAAACTAAAACACCAAATAGACTTATGTCCCTCACATTAACCCTTAAATGCATACCTCAGGTCGTTAGCGACCCGAGACGTCATTCACTACCCTGCTCCTCATTCATTTTTTAAGGTTAGAAATCAACCTTCTTAGTATTCCTCAATCAATCCATTTTAAACAATATAACAAGAAAAAAAAATAATAGAATTATAATTGAATGCCTGTTTTTTCACTAGTTTTTTGTCAAAATGTATAGGGTCGCTAACGATCCGAGGTGTGTAGGATTGTACGTATATTTTTTTTGCACAATGATAAATGAATCTATAATGATGAAATAGGTGCAATTCACCTTTATTCCACAGGGTGGCGATGTCTGATACACAATGATGAAGTGACGTGTCACTCATAGTTACCTCTGACAGAAAACGAAACAATAATAATTATAATCTGCAAAACTTGAAATGGCTTAGTGATTTACTGCAGAGAGCAAGTACTGAACACAATCAAATATTAGCATCACTGTATCTGATGATGGATGTGGTCAAGAAGCTGTCAGTGAGCAAAATATTGATTTTGAAGACGTTGAAAATGAGTTGGAGAATAAGCGTGAGATCGCGAATATCAGCCAGATGCTGAATGTACTGGTAAACGAGCTCTGACGAGGACATATGATGATGGTATTAAACATCTGCTCAAACTGAACCCTTCCAAGCTCCAAAAGGTAACGAAATACGTTTTATTTTATTTTCCTGTAGCTGTTACTCTAACATCAGGAGTTTTACATATTATCGCGACAGGTAGAGGTCTAAGTTATCCATGTTAAATATAGATCCGGGTCGCTAACGACTCCAATATGTAAGAATGTTTGGCGAAACATGCATTTAAGGGTTAAGCTATGGAATGGCTTCAGATGACTTTGTCACCCAAACTGACGTGAAAAAGCGGGGGCGCCGAAAAGCGCGCTGTTTGCTAGCAAATACAAGTAACGTTAGCCGCTAAGTTAATGTTAAATGCAGCTTAAACATCCTGCCATAGTGGAAAATCAATCAAAATCGATCATCTAATCAATCGACAACAAAGTCAAATTAGTAACTTATAGGTTATATATAGACACAAGCAATAATACATAACCAGATCATCCGATCCGGCGATGTTCTTGTCACGATACAGTCCTTGTTGCGCACCCCGCGATTGTGGTTCCGTCCCGGGTTACCATGGCTGTGAGATGATGGCCAACCCCCCCTCCCCTCCCCCCTTTTTTTTTTACAGATCTGCATGATTCACGTAGGTGACATTTTCAGGTCGGAAAATCCGGAATTCCGGATTAATCCGGAAAAATCACATCCCTGGCATATATCTCCCGTTAAGAGGCGTGACCTTTCCACGTGCGCTAAGCTGCTGTCGAATCACAACACAGGAACCGTGCCACGTTCGCTAAGATGCGGTCAAATCACAACGCGGGAACCGCTGGCACAATCAGAACTCGTTACGTATTTCTGAAGGAGGGACTTCATTGAACAAGGAAGTCATCAGCCGTTTTTAGGACAGTGAAAACAGCGGTATACAGATAAGTAAATTGTGTTAAAAATACTGTTTTTTTTTACACGCGAAACATGAACACATGTTATATTGCACCCTGTAAACACAATCAAAGCTTCAAAAGAACACGAAGAATGGGACCTTTAAAATATAATACTTATCCATTTACTGAACACATCTTTAGATAGTATAATGCATTAAAACGCATGACAAACTTTTGGTCACAATTATTTATAAAAAACAAAAGCATTATAATGTACATTATGTATACCTTTATAATGCATTCTGCATAACGGCTTTTGTTACCAGACTTGTTAGTTTAATAATGGAATGTTGTTACTTTTAAACCAAAAATGACCATAGTGCAGCTTTAAACATGCAATCTTTTGAGATATGATAGAGCACCTTCAGAGCAATAAAATACTTACAATGAATTCATAGTCCACTGTGCTGCCGACGTCCTCCAGAGATGTCATCGCGCTCTCGCCCCTCACCGCTCCGCTGAAGAACAGCTGATGAGGGCGTGCCAGCCTACAGGAGAACCACCATCATCACACCACATTTTAAGAATAGCTTCTGAGAACATTTAATATTAAATATTAGATCCATTTACAGACACTTGTGAGATTATACACTATAGTGACATCAGCATTCCTGAGGAAATATGCCATTTCAGAAACAGCAATGATCAGAGAGAAAAGGAAGTGAACACACACCCGCTGAGCACCAGAGGAAGCTCGATCACCACTCGCGCATACGCCGTGACTGGGACCAAAGCAGGCTGCTCACTTATCCTGTGTGTGAATGACATTTTATGGCATGTACATGGCTGAAATCATTCCATTTGTTTTGTCATTTTTGTAACAGGGTGAATCTCACAACAATGTCCAGGTTACATTTCACCAGGAAGCAATTTTTGTTTTGTGCTGCTGAGCAAAAAAAAAAAAAAAAAAGTATTTATGTTCTGGTGCTAAATGGCCTCCTTTCCAAATAGTAAGCGTTTAGAAGAAATGAAAGAATAGTAAATGCGCTAACACTCTAAGGGCCAGATTTATTAACAGCAACCCTCTTTTTGTGTTAAAAAATACTGTGGAGATTTACTAAAGACATGCAGTGAAAAATTAGCCAGGAAAAGGTATGGACACAGTTATTTTTGCGGCTGAGCTTATAGAGAATGTGAAGATATGTTGCATGCTAGGACGGTGGCGCCATCTTGTGAGGATCACTACTATAAACTATATGCCAAGCAACAGTATTTGGACCAATTAAAGACTAAAAACAGCACAGATCTGTTGACTTGGCACCTGTAATGGTCACCAGCTGGAGTGCCCTTGAGAGCCACCAGAGGGCACTCCACACATAAGACTATGATCACTCACAAACTACATTTCCCATAACTCACTGCCCGGACTCATCATCACTTATCACTGATCACATTCACCTGTACCTCATTCACTGATTGCATTCACCTGTGTCTCACCATCCTGTTAGTCTCTGTCTATTTATACCTTGGTCATTCATTCACTCACCGCGAAGTCTTGTTATAGTGTTACACTGCATTTCTGAGCATTCCCCTGGTTTTCTTGTCTCCTGGTTTTCTTGTTTTGGATTTACATTTACATTTACATTTACATTTAGTCATTTAGCAGACGCTTTTATCCAAAGCGACTTACAAATGAGAGCAATAGAAGCAACTAGAACAGTCAAAGGCTACAGTATGCAAGTGTTGTAACAAGTCTCAGTTAATCTAAACACAGAACACAGGACTTTTTTTTTTTTTTTTTTTTTTTTTTTTTAAATAAATTAGACAGACAAAAAAAAATGAATAGAATGTTAAGTGCTATTCTTGATTGGTCAGGTGCTGCTGGAAAAGACGTGTCTTTAGCTGTTTTTTGAAAATGGCTACAGACTCGGCTGCTCGAATTGAGATAGGCAGGTCATTCCACCAGGTGGGGGCAGTCCAGGAAAAGGTCCGTGAGAGTGATTTCATGCCTCTTTGGGATGGCACCACAAGGCGTCGTTCACTGGCAGAACGTAAGCTCCTGGAGGGTGTGTAAGTCTGAACAAGCGAGTTTAGGTATATTGGTGCAGAGCCAATGGTTGCTTTGTAGGCGAGCACCAGTGTCTTGAATTTGATGCGAGCGGCTATTGGCAGCCAGTGGAGATTGATGAAGAGAGGCGTGACGTGCGCTCTCTTCGGCTCGTTAAAGATCACTCTCGCCGCTGCATTCTGGATCAGCTGCAAGGGTTTGATAGTGCATGCCGGAAGGCCCGCTAGAAGAGCATTACAGTAGTCCAGTCTGGAGAGAACAAGAGCTTGGACCAAGAGTTGAGTGGCCTGCTCTGATAGGAAGGGTCTAATCTTCCTGATGTTATATAATGCAAATCTGCAGGACCGGGTTGTTGCAGTGATGTGGTCAGTGAATTTTAGCTGATCATCAATCACAACTCCAAGGTTCCTGGCTGTCCTGGACGGAGTTATGGTTGATGATCCTAGCTGAATGGAGAGATTATGATGAAGTGCTGGATTGGCTGAGACCACAAGCAGTTCTGTCTTTGCAAGGTTGAGTTGCAGGTGATGCTCCTTCATCCAGGCAGAAATGTCTGTTAGGCAGGCAGCGGTACGAACACCAACCGTGGGATCATCTGGTTGAAATGAGAAGTAGAGTTGAGTGTCGTCGGCATAGCAGTGATAGGAAAAGCCATGTTTCTGAATGGCAGATCCCAGTGATGACATGTAGATGGAGAAGAGAAGTGGTCCAAGCACTGAGCCCTGTGGAACTCCAGTGGCTAGATGATGTGACTTAGACACTTCACCTCTCCATGACACACTGAAGGACCTACCTGAGAGGTAGGACTTGAGCCACTGGAGAGCAGTTCCTGAGACGCCCATCTTCATGAGAGTTGACAAGAGGATCTGGTGGTTAACTGTGTCAAAAGCAGCAGACAAATCCAGTAAGATAAGTACTGTGGATTTGGAAGCCGCTCTTGCCTGTCTCAGTGCCTCCGTAACCGAGAGTAGGGCAGTCTCAGTTGAGTGGCCGCTTTTGAAGCCTGATTGGTTGATATCCAGGAGGTTGTTCTGTTCAAGAAACGTAGAGAGCTGGTTAAAAACAACTCGCTCGAGTGTCTTTGCAATGAAAGGCAGAAGGGATACCGGTCTGTAGTTTTCTAAAAGTGCTGGGTTCAGAGAGGGTTTCTTAAGCAGTGGGGTTACCCGAGCCTGCTTGAATGCTGTGGGGAAGGTCCCGGTGTGAAGAGAGGTGTTGACAATGTGAGTGAGTGCAGGAGTAACAGAAGAAGAAATGGCCTGAAGGAGGTGAGTGGGGATAGGGTCAAGCGGACAGGTAGTGGGGTGGTTGGAAAGGATGAGTTTGGAGACTTCAGCTTCAGAGAGCAGCGAAAAAGAGGGGAGAGTATGTGTGATGGTTGTTGAGATGTGTGTGTCAGTTTGTGGTGTGGAGAATTGGCTGCTGATGGAGGAGGTTTTTTGTGTGAAAAATGATGCAAAGTCGTCAGCTGCAAGAGTCGTTGAAGGAGGGGGGGGGGGGGGAGGACAAAGGAGCGAAGAGAACGTTCTGAAAAGTGCACGAGAGTCGGAGCAGTTGTTGATTTTGTTGTGGTAGTATGTAGTTTTAGCAGTGGAGACGTTAGCAGAGAAAGAAGCAAGGAGAGCCTGATACAGGGTCAGGTCAGTAGCATTTTTAGTTTTGCGCCACTTCCTCTCTGCCGCCCGGAGCCCAGAGCGATGTTCGTGGAGAACATCAGACAGCCAGGGGGCAGAGGGAGTGGTGCGGGCTGGCCTGGTTAAAACGGGACAGAGGTTGTCTAAGCAAGATGTTAGAGTGGAGCAAAGAGTGTCAGTAGCACTGTTAGTGTCCAGTGCTGAGAACTGAGCAGGCGGAGGGAGTGAGGAGGAAACCATAGTGGATAGACGGGAGGGAGAGAGTGAGCGTAGATTACGCCGAAAGGTGATCAGCGGAGGAGTGTGTGTTGTGTCAGGAGTTAGTAGGAGGTTGAGAGTGATGAGAAAGTGATCTGAGGTGTGCAATGGAGTAACTAAAGTGTCGTCTGTGGAGAAGTAGCGTGTGTAGATAAGGTCCAGATGGTTACCTGATTTGTGAGTAGCTGTAGTTGATACTCGCTTAAGGTCGAATGAGGTCAGAAGAGTGGTGAAGTCTGTAGCTTGGGGTTTATCAAGGTGAATGTTGAAGTCACCGAGCAGTACCAGAGGAGTGCCATCTTCAGGGAAGTGGGAGAGTAAAATATCTAATTCCTCCAAGAAGTTACCCAGTTGGCCTGGAGGGCGATAAATAACTACAACATGGATTTTAGCAGGGTGAGTGATAGTGATTGAGTGTGATTCAAACGAGCAGTTGCCAGATAGAGAAGGAATGGGCTCAAATTTCCAATCCTTTGGATTTATTGCCCTGTTCCCTGGATTACTCTCTTGCCTCTGGTCCCTGCCTGTTTTGTTTGTTTGTTTGTTTCTCTGTTACGAACTGCTCCGAGACTCGAAGGTGGATCCAATCGCAGCTTTATTTGAGGGCAATCCAGAGGCGTAATCCAAGGTACAGGCAAGGGTCATACACAAACAGGCAGTCAAAACAAAGAAACAAACAAACAAACAAAACAGGCAGGGACCAGAGGCAAGAGAGTAATCCAGGGAACAAGGCAATAAATCCAAAACAAGAAAACCAGGAGACAAGAAAACCAGGGGAATGCTCAGAAATGCAGTGTAACACTATAACAAGACTTCGCGGTGAGTGAATGAATGACCAAGGTATAAATAGACAGAGACTAACAGGATGGTGAGACACAGGTGAATGCAATCAGTGAATGAGGTACAGGTGAATGTGATCAGTGATAAGTGATGATGAGTCCGGGCAGTGAGTTATGGGAAATGTAGTTTGTGAGTGATCATAGTCTTATGTGTGGAGTGCCCTCTGGTGGCTCTCAAGGGCACTCCAGCTGATGACCGTTACAGCACCCCAAGACTGCTTTACAGGCCCCGAAACACTGAACTGAATAACGATGCTATTGTCTTCTGTAGAGCTGATTATACCAAAATTGAACTTATTTCATAATTGATGAACTTTACAGTTATTGAACTGAATTGAATCAACATAATTTGAGTTGAAAAATACGACTGATGGACCGACGATGAGGTTCAGGCTTTATTAAGCTTATTCTTTCAGAATAAATGTCCTGGCTCTTCCAAGCTTTATAATGGCAGTAAATTGTTGTTTCGTTTTTTGAAGTCTATAAAAGTGCACCCATCCATCAAATAACTGCTACACACGGCTCCAAGGTGTTAATAAAGGCCTTCTGAATCGAAGTGGTGCGTTTGTTTAAGAAAAATATCCATATTTAAAACTTTATCAAGTAAATAAACAGATCGCCTTCCATATTCAACTTACGGAAAAAGCGTAGTGCCTCTCTCAGTTCAAAATGCTTACGCTACTTCTGGCGACATCGCACACCAGTTACGTTTTTTTCTGATCTGGTGGAAAAAGCATGTTTATTTTTTGTGCAAACGA
Organism: Romanogobio albipinnatus; assembly: GCA_023566225.1. Lineage (NCBI taxonomy): Eukaryota > Metazoa > Chordata > Actinopteri > Cypriniformes > Gobionidae > Romanogobio > Romanogobio albipinnatus. The sequence goes on from CM042254.1 coordinate 43,399,322, forward strand.
CATGCTGCGATAGAGAAACCTCAGAGAAATTTCCCCACTTGTGTTCATTTATTTGGAATGCCAGAGGAAGAAGTTATCCGAACATCTCGTTTGCCAAGCCATGTTATTTGTCATTTTACGCTTCTCTTGGTAGATTGCTTCATAATGGAAATGAGCTGCTGCGTCTACGTTCTTTAAATTGTGCATTGTCAGTAGATTCACCTGCAGAAATTCACAGTCCCATCTGCGCTTTTATGGAATTTGCCCTGTTAGTAAATCTGGCCCTAAGCATGCTACATGACCTGGCTTGGCTCATGACTTGGCTCATGACCAGTCGCTTCATGTACCCCTAAGTTGTAAGTCGCTTTGGATAAAAGCGTCTGCTAAATGCATAAATGTAAATGTACATGTAAGTACAAATACATCATGGTAGTTTGTGTGGTACTGAATTTGGCTTCTAAAAAATCTTTTATGCATTTGAAAAAAAATGGCTTACACTTTATTTTACAGTATGTGTACCTAAAGTGTACTTACCTAAGAAAGTACTGGTTAATATAAAGTAACTACATGGGTTAAGGTTAGGTTTGGGGGTAGCTTAAGGGTTAGTAGGGTACAACAGGGCTAAAGGTACACCTTTACAAAAGTGCTTTTCATTACTCCCATTGTCTATGATTGCAGAAAAAATATACATGTTTGTATTGAACATTTATAGAGCAACAGATAGTGTGAAAATAAATCATAAAAGTGGTTTATTTTGTTTAAATGTGTTATAAATGTATGAGGTGGCGAGGGGGGCCTTTTACCCTACAGACACACGGGGCAAAAGACACACATATACTTTAGCTAAAATAATATGTTTTTAATAAGGTCTAAGTTAATGCTTGTTCAAAACAATCACTTTAGCAAACTATTTTCAGTTTATTTTGATAAATAAAAGAATTCATTTTTGTTCAATAAATATACTATCATTAAAATATGTTCCAATAGAAATATATTTTAAAAATATAGAAAAAGTAAAGATTCTGAAAGCATTAAAAGAGATCCCATAATAATTTAATATAGTAGATTTACAGTAATATACAGTAGTGATATTTTATTATATGATGGTTTAATTATAAATATGGTGATTATCTCAAAGGTGGACATCAAACTTAATAATGATATGATATTTACAATCTGAATCTAACCATGTCAACAAATGGAAAAGTCAGCTGCTGTTTATTATCATGTTAATTATTGTACCATACTTTTACATATTCTTCCGTTGTTGAAAAACTGTTGCTTTACTTACCTTGAACAAAACTGAAAATCATTAAGAAGACATTTGCCTCAAAATGTGTTCAATAATTTTAGCGATTCTTATTTGCTACTTAAATCTACAACATTTTTAAAAAACATCAAATATTAGATCAAAATCAACTTTGTGCTGCTGCCCGTGATCACGTCAAGGATCAGACATATTTACATGATGTGCATCTTGAGAAGTGGATGTTTTGGAAAGTGCTGAGGCAAGTTTTTGTGCCATCTAGTGGTTTAGAGGAAAATCTAATTAAAAAGCCCCGTGGAGTCTTTAGCCCTGTAGTACCCTACCTAGTTATTACCCAGTTATTGTAATTACTATAATAATTACACAGTATGTACATGTTGAACAGGACTGTAAAATAAAGTGCTTATAAAAGTAAAAGGTATTTTGGGGGAAAATGTGCTGTTGTCATGAAAATGTTCCAATGCAAAATAAACATGGTCATAAGATTCAGGGCCCAGACATTTCCTTGTGAGATTCATCCAACGTCATTTGTATGATTTTGTTTTGCTCACAAAAGAAATACATTTTCAAATGTCAGGCAGAAAACAGAAGTGAAACTCACGTAGACAGTGCGAGATGAACAGACAGTGACGTCGTTTCTATAGTGATCGCAGAAGTGCTCAGAATAAGATAAAATTTGACCTGACATAAAGAATGAATGGTCAATTTGAGTTTCTTGAAGGTCAGAATTGTGTAATTGTGCATGTGAGACCGTTACTGTACCGTCGCTTCTCTTTTGAGTGGATTGCCCAGTTCACACAGCGCTTGAGAGCCGTTCTGATTGACTTCACACAACACCTTCAAAACAAGACCAGCATCAGGAGACTGTGAGAACTGCATACGACACATAAACAACTTCAGCATTACTGATGGTGTACCTGCTGTCCCATGAGTCCAGAGTACGAGAGCGTGTTTGGCAGAGACACCAGCAGCTGGGCGGCATGGGCATCATCTCCGTCTTCCTGCGGGGTTTCCGGGTTAGATGGCATGTTAGTCACCGTGACCTCCAGCACTACTGACCTCTGATCCGACAGAGAGAACACCGGCACATCAGAGCCGTCTCTAAACGCAGAGCATGTGGAAGAAATTTAAATAATGAGGACCTCTATGCATTAGGAGATTTTGTTATTTTATTAAAGGTCCCGTTCTTCGTGATCCCATTGTTCAAACTTTAGTTAGTGTGTAATGTTGCTGTTAGAGCATAAATAATACCTGTAAAATTATAAAGCTCAAAGTTCAATGCCAAGCGAGATATTTTATTTAACAGAAGTTCCCTTTCACTCCTCCATGAACTGCCACCTTAACGTGGTGGAGGGGTTTGAGTACCCGAATGACCCTAGGAGCTACGTTGTCCGGGGCTATATGCCCCTGGTAGGGTCTCCCAAGGCAAACAGGTCCTAGGTGACGGGTCAGACTAAGAGCAGTTCAAAAACCCTTATGATGCCAAGAAAAAGGAGGACCGTGACGTCGCCCGGTATGGCGCAGCCGGGGCCCCACCCTGGAGCCAGGCCTGGGGTTGGGGCTCGTATGCGAGCGCCTGGTGGCCGGGCCTTTCCCCACGGGGTCCGGCCGGGCTCAGCCCAAAGGAGCGACGTGGGGACACCTTCCCGTGGGCCCACCACTCACGGGAGGGACCGTAAGGGGCCGGTGCAAAGCGAATCGGGCGGCAGTCGAAGGCGGGGGCCTAGACGACCCGATCCCTGGACACGGAAACTAGCTCTTGGGACATGGAATGTCACCTCGCTGGCGGGGAAAGAGCCTGAGCTTGTGCGTGAGGTTGAGAGGTTCCGACTAGAGATAGTCGGAATCACCTCCACGCACGGCTTGGGCTCTGGAACCACACTTCTCGAGAGGGGATGGACTCTTCACCACTCTGGAGTTGCCCATGGTGAGAGGCGGCGGGCTGGTGTGGGTTTGCTTATAGCTCCCCAGCTCTGCCGCCATGTGTTGGAGTTTACCCCGGTGAACGAGAGGGTCGTTTCCCTGCGGCTTCGGCTCGGGGATAGGTCTCTCACTGTTGTGTGTGCCTACGGGCCAAACAGCAGTGCAGAGTACCCAACCTTCTTGGTGTCCCTGGGAGGGGTGCTGGAGAGTGCTCCGACTGGGGACTCCGTCGTTCTACTGGGGGACTTCAACGCCCACGTGGGCAATGACAGTGAAACCTGGAGGGGCGTGATTGGGAGGAACGGCCCCCCTGATCTGAACCCGAGTGGTGTTCAGTTATTGGACTTCTGTGCTAGTTACAGTTTGTCCATAACGAACACCATGTTCAAGCATAAGGGTGTCCATCAGTGCACATGGCACCAGGACACCCTAGGTCGTAGGTCAATGATCGACTTCGTGGTCGTTTCATCTGACCTGCGGCCGTATGTCTTGGACACTCGGGTGAAGAGAGGGGCGGAGCTGTCAACTGATCACCACCTGGTGGTGAGTTGGATCCGATGGCGGGGGAGGAAGCTGGATAGACTCGGTAGACCCAAACGTACTGTGAGGGTCTGCTGGGAACGTTTGGCCGAGTCTCCTGTCAGAGAGATCTTCAACTCCTGCCTCCGGCAGAGCTTCGACCGGATCCCGAGGGAGGCTGGAGATATTGAGTCCGAGTGGACCATGTTCTCCACCTCCATTGTCAAAGCGGCTGCTCGGAGCTGTGGACGCAAGGTCTCCGGTGCCTGTCGAGGCGGCAATCCCCGAACCCGGTGGTGGACACCGGAAGTAAGGGATGCCGTCAAGCTGAAGAAGGAGTCCTATCGGGCCTGGCTGGCTTGTGGGACTCCTGAGGCAGCTGACAGGTACCGGCAGGCTAAACGGACTGCAGCCCGGGTGGTTGTGGAGGCAAAAACTCGGGCCTGGGAGGAGTTCGGTGAGGCCATGGAAAAGGACTATCGGCTGGCCTCGAAGAGATTCTGGCAAACCGTCCGGCGCCTCAGGAGGGGGAAGCAGTGCCCTACCAACGCTGTTTACAGTGGCGATGGGCGGCTGTTGACCTCAACTGGGGATGTTGTCGGACGGTGGAAGGAATACTTTGAGGATCTCCTCAATCCCGCCGTCACGTCTTCCATTGAGGAAGCAGAGGCTGGGGGCTCAGAGGAGGACTCGTCCATCACCCAAGCTGAAGTCACCGAGGTGGTCAAGAAACTCCTCGGTGGCAAGGCACCGGGGGTGGATGAGATCCGCCCTGAGTACCTCAAGTCTCTGGATGTTGTGGGGCTGTCTTGGCTGACACGCCTCTGCAGCATCGCGTGGCGGTCGGGGACAGTGCCTCTGGGATGGCAGACCGGGGTGGTGGTTCCTCTTTTTAAAAAGGGGGACCGGAGGGTGTGTTCCAACTATAGGGGGATCACACTTCTCAGCCTCCCCGGGAAAGTCTATGCCAGGGTACTGGAGAGGAGAATTCGGCCGATAGTGGAACCTCGGATTCAGGAGGAACAGTGTGGTTTTCGTCCTGGTCGTGGAACACTGGACCAGCTCTATACCCTCTACAGGGTGCTGGAGGGTTCATGGGAGTTTGCCCAACCAGTCCACATTTGTTTTGTGGATTTGGAGAAGGCATTCGACTGTGTCCCTCGCGGCGTCCTGTGGAGGGTGCTGGGGGAATATGGGGTCCGGGGTCCTTTGCTGAGGGCTGTCCGGTCCCTGTATGACCGAAGCAGGAGTTTGGTCCGCATTGCCGGCAGTAAGTCAGACTTGTTCCCGGTGCATGTTGGACTCCGGCAGGGCTGCCCTTTGTCGCCGGTTCTGTTCATAATTTTTATGGACAGAATTTCTAGGCGCAGCCAAGGGCCGGAGGGTGTCAGGTTTGGGGACCACACGGTTTCGTCTCTGCTCTTTGCGGATGACGTTGTCGTGTTGGCCCCTTCTAACCAGGACCTTCAGCATGCACTGGGACGGTTTGCAGCCGAGTGTGAAGCGGCTGGGATGGGGATCAGCACCTCCAAATCCGAGGCCATGGTCCTCAGTCGGAAAAGGGTGGCTTGCCCACTTCAGGTTGGTGGAGAGTTCCTGCCCCAAGTGGAGGAGTTCAAGTATCTAGGGGTCTTGTTCACGAGTGAGGGGAGGATGGAACGGGAGATTGACAGACGGATCGGTGCAGCTTCTGCAGTAATGCGGTCGATGTACCGGTCTGTCGTGGTGAAGAAAGAGCTAAGCCGTAAGGCGAAGCTCTCGATTTACCGGTCAATCTACGTTCCTACTCTCACCTATGGTCATGAGCTTTGGGTCATGACCGAAAGGACAAGATCCCGGATACAGGCGGCCGAAATGAGCTTTCTCCGCAGGGTGGCTGGGCGCTCCCTTAGAGATAGGGTGAGAAGCTCAGTCACTCGTGAGGAACTCGGAGTAGAGCCGCTGCTCCTCCACATCGAGAGGGGACAGCTGAGGTGGCTCGGGCATTTGTTCCGGATGCCTCCTGAACGCCTTCCCGGGAAGGTGTTTCGGGCATGTCCAACCGGGAGGAGGCCCCGGGGAAGACCAAGGACACGCTGGAGGGACTATGTCTCCCGGCTGGCCTTGGAACGCCTCGGTGTCCCCCCGGAAGAGCTGGAAGAAGTGTCTAGGGAGAGGGAAGTCTGGGCATCTCTGCTTAGACTGCTGCCCCCGCGACCCGGCCCCGGATAAGCGGAAGAAGATGGATGGATGGAGTTCCCTTTCAAAGCCTACAGCGAACGGCTGGCTTGGACTACATCCTGGTACTTCCTTCATAAATGACGTCAGTAGAACAGTAGAACAGACTAACCTCCGCCCACAAGAATACGCGCAAAAAGGGGGCGTGGTCTTGTTGCTGTCCCACGTGGAGAAGAGGACGTGTCGTGTGGAGAAAAGGAATTGTTGCGTTTGAGTGTGTTTGTCGCCATGTCGTCGAGACGCTGTTATTTTCATCCCGGAGTCAAATCACCTTTGTTTGGCTTTCCCAGGGACGCTGTAGAGATCATTAAGCGCATATATCTCCCGTTAAGAGGCGTGACCTTTCCACGTGCGCTAAGCTGCTGTCGAATCACAACACAGGAACCGTGACACGTTTGCTAAGCTGCGGTCAAATCCCAACACAGGAACCGCTGGCACAATCAGAACTCGTTACGTATTTCTGAAGGAGGGACTTCATAGAACAAGGAACTCGTCAACCCGTTTTTAGGAGAGTGAAAACAGCGGTATACAGATAAGTAAATTGTGTTAAAAATACAGTTTTTTTTACACGCGAAACATGAACACATGTTATATTGCACCCTGTAAACACAATCAAAGCTTCAAAAAAACACGAAGAACGGGACCTTTAAACCCAAATAATTCTTTACACTGAGTGAAATGCTTGCACTGGTTTAGGAAAAATACTTTCACATGTACAGGCATATTTGAATGGTTTGTAGCAACATTTAGGAGTCCATGCACATATTGATAAATGCTCACACTGTAAGTATGCAGTGACTGAGACGTCGCTTCAGAAACTTACCGCGGTAGAGGAGTGAAGGTGTTTGAAATGGGTGCTTTTGTGCCAAACTGATAGACGAGCTGAAGGTTGCTCTGGCATATTTTATCCTCACCACACCCTTCCCTGACGAAATTAACCTGAGAACAGACAGAACGCTTGCCCGTTCATTTACATATACTACTGGTTCCTGACAGATTGCAATTCCCATTCGATAAACATATAAGGCAGTCCTTCCAGAAAAATGCTGCTTTTTTTGTGATTGTTGCGGGCAAAAATCCTTGATTATGCGGCACGTTTTCTTAAAAAATGCGATGGAAAATGCGGGATATTTATGCAATTTTATGCAATAAAATTGCGGGAACTTGCAAAAACTGCTGTTTGATGAAAAAGAGAAAAAAAGCACTACATCACAGAAAGTGCTGGGAATATTTAAGTTCTCATCTTGTTTTATTGAAGACCTTAATAAACACATGGCTCAAATTTACAAAACATTGAGTCAAACAAGTTCTGTAGCTTTACAAAAGGAATATGCTACAACTTCTGAAAAAGGAATAAATAACTTCATGTTTTACAGAGGTAGCTTTACAAAACAGACATTTGAGTGCTTCCAATGCACAAAGTGCAATCTCTTAAAGGGTTAGTTCACCCAAAAATGTAAATTCTGTCATTAATGACGTCCCCTCGTGTCGTTTGACACCCGTCAGACCTCCGTTCATCTTCGGAACACAAATGAAGATATTTTAGTTGAAATCCGATGGCTCAGAAAGGCCTCCATTGGCACAATGCACTGTACACTCTCAAGACCCATAAAAGCACTAAAGACGTCGTTACAAAGTCCATCTCACTACAGTGCAGGTTCTACAATACCTTTATGAAGCGACCAGAATAGTTTTTGTGCTAAAACCTAAATAACGAATTTTATAGTGATGACCGATTTAAAAACAAACAGCATCATGAAGCTTCAAAGCGTTATGAATCAGTGAGTCGATTCAAGATTCGGATCGCGTGTCAAACTGCTCAAATACGAGACTTTGGCGATCCAAACCGCTGAATCGACTCACTGATTCATAACGCTTCAAACCGCTGAATCGACTCACTGATTCATAACGCTTCAAACCGCTGAATCGACTCACTGATTCATAATGCTTCAAACCGCTGAATCGACTCACTGATTCATAATGCTTCAAACCACTGAATCGACTCACTGATTCATAACGCTTCAAACCGCTGAATCGACTCACTGATTCATAATAATTCAAACCGCTGAATCGACTCACTGATTCATAACGCTTCAAACCGCTGAATCGACTCACTGATTCATAACGCTTCAAAGCGCTGAATCGATCACTGATTCATAATGCTTCAAACCGCTGAATCGACTCACTGATTCATAACGCTTCGAAGCTTCATGATGCTGTTTTTTAAAATCGGTCAACACACCGGGAAACTGCTTTGCGCGGTCTTTTGCTGTTATTTTTGTTGGCAATTTGCGTGCTTCATCATGGTTTCACCGATATCTATGGTTTCTCCACGGGGTTTGCAGCTTTTCGATGCCGTTCGCGTCGGGTAATTACGTCACTTCAAAACGTTCCCATGGCAACAGGGGGAAATGGCGGCTCTTGTGTGAAGTAAACGAACATTTTTCAACTTTCTGCTAATATATATTACTTTTTTTGCAACGAAAATGCGGGAATTATGAAATCATTCTAGCCCCGCATATTTTGCACGCAGAAATAGGCAATTTACGCGGCGAAATTGCGGCGTATTTGAAAAAATGCGGCCCCCACATAAATATACGGACTTTGGCTGATTACCGTATGCATAAAATCATGCGATCGCATAATCGCGTTTTTCTGGAGGGACTGATAAGGGATTATATACAGACAGCTAGTCATTTTCACAAAATAAACCCTGACATGAAGCAGAGCGCTATCATATGACTACTTAAATGAATACATGAGCATGCAGTATTGATTTTGGTTTAACTACTGCAAAAAAAAGTTTCGTAAATAATTCCAAAGACAGGTATAAATATAAAGTGATATATACTAGCCTATATAGCAGGCCTAATAACTGCTTGATTGTCGTAAAATGTAACTATGTTATCGCACATTTCAAATGCGAATATAAGTCAAGTCAAGTCAACTTTATTTATATAGCGCTTTTAACAATGCAGATTGTTTCAAAGCAGCTTCACAGTGTTAAACAAGAAAATAATGCAACAGAATTTTATTCAGCCGTATAGCCATTCTGGAGAAAACGGTGATGTCATCAGTTCATTTCAATTATCATCCAGTGACAATGTGGGCTTAAGATCAGTAATTAGATCAGTAATTTAGTTTAATAATTAGATTTATTTGGATATTTAGTTGAAAAATGTATAAGGCATGAAGATATTAAAAATCATGTTTTTTCTCTAAAGCTGCTTTGAAACAATGTGTATTGTGAAAAGGACTATACAAATAGTTTTTTACTTGACTTTGACTAGGTCTAAATAGGAGGCCACTTTTCACAATTTGTGAAATGACAGCCAATATCACAATCTTGATATTTTTTCCAATTAACCCTCTGGTGCTGTTCGGTCATTTTTAAGCGAAAACCTTTACAATTGTTTTTTAAATAATTTTTTACTTCATAGAAATGGTACGAAGCCAAAGGTTTTTGCACTTGCTGTGTGAACACAAAAAACTGCAGCCAAACAAATTCACTAATTCTTACTGAAAACTGATTTTTTTTTTTAGATATCAACTTTATGGCTTTGACTTTGTCAAAGTTTTAGAGTAAAACGTGTTTTGATAAATATATTTTTCATATAAAAATTGAAAATTGTATTTTTGTGCATTTTTCGTAACAATAAATGCAAACTTTTATACCTTTTTTCGAGTTAACTTTTTCAACTTTTTTTTACTTCAGCAATAATCTGCTGATGCAGTTATCATTTTCACAACCTGCGCCACCGCCACCACGTTGTTTAAATAGGAAATGCACTCGCGCCCATCTGTTCACCCATGGGTGTGCTGGTCTGAAAACCAGGTGTGTTCAGGCGTATTGTTGGCGCGTTGTTATTTTGAGGAACTGTAAACGACTGGGCCATTGACCAACAAAAACCTGGTCTAAAGTCAATAGCGCAGTATTTTTTGTGTTATTTAAAGGGTGCGTTAGTAATATGTGACTCTGGACCACAAAACCATTTATAAGTTGCATGGGTATATCTGTGGCAATAGCCAACAATACATTGTATGAGTCAAAATTATTTTTCTTTTATGCCAAAAATCATTAGGATATTAAGTAAAGATCATATTCCATGAAGATTATGTAAATTTCCTACCATAAATATATATATAAAAAAATATTATTACTAGTAATATGCATTGCTAAAGACTTTTAAGGGTTTTTCAGATTCCATATCCTAACGAACCATACATCAATGGAAAGCTTATTTACTCAGCTTTCAGATGATGTATAAATCTAAATGTTTGACTGTTTTTGTGGTCAAGGCCTCCAGTGTCACATATATGCCTATAGGAGGATGCACAACGCGTGTACACTCTGCTTATTACACACACAGGGGTGCGCAGCAGCACACAAACATTGCAAATATTAAAAATAAAAGGATTACAATGTAAAAAATTATTATTGTGTACATAAAGATAAAATTGCCTATATGTCATAATAGTGGAGCGGCTAAGTGATATAATCGTTCAGTTTATGATACAAGCGTGAAAATTGGCATGAGCAGTCTCCATGGGTCACTTGACAAGAAAATTGTCCGAGCCACTTGAATTTTCAAGTTTCAATTTCACTTTCAAATTTCCTTAGTGGAGCAGTTAAGTGATATAGTGGTTTATTTGGTGATACAAGCATGAAAATTGGCATGAGCAGTCTCTGATGGTCACTAGACAATAAGCCACCCACAGCTATTTGAAATTTCAAGATTTCAAGTAATTATACACAAGCATCTGAACACAGAATGCATTGATTGACCAATCACAACCAAAATCAATAGACAAACCAAAACAGAAATGGTGAATGGTAGCGCATGTAATGTACATCTGTTGTACCTCAGAGTAGAGTGTGTTGGAGGGACTGAGGCTCAGGACAGGGCTCAGCTGTTTATGGTGTTTATGGCCCGTGTGATGGTGATGTCTGCTTCTCCGTATAGTGTGTGTGATAGCCAGAGAGACGGGCCGCAGCTTGTCCAGAATGTTTTCCTGGTGAAATGAGAACAGAAGAGTTCATATTGCCCTGTGATTGCCCTGAGATTAACATGCATCACCTCTGACCACTTGTGATCGGACTTGATGGAGACCCTCCTCTCATATTATGAAATGCAGCAGCAATTTCAATCGCAATGTGTGCGTGCTTTGGCAGCAAAGTTTGAATCCCCTGTTTATTGTTCAACGTGTTGATTTTTTCACAACATTCAAGTTTCAATAGCTGTGTTTGAAGGCTGTGTCCTCAGGAGGTCACAGTTGTTGGCTGTCTCATTTCGGAAAAATAAACATTATATTGCCTCTCGAGGAATCACTTTTATAAAAAAAAATGAGATATTCCCAATGACATATACGGCTGACAAATGCAAACTCTGGAGCACAGCATGTGAGATATTATATAAGACTACACTGTAAACCCTAATGATCAAAATAATTAATTAGTTTAAGTAAACCTCAACTAAACAAATTAGTTAAATCAATTAACTTTTATGAGTATTTAGAACTTTCTTTTTCTATCGAGTTCACACAACTGACACAAGTAATCTGAATTGTTTCATTGTTTTGAGTTTTATGAACCTGTTTCTCCGCCATGGTGGAAGCACAACTGGCTTTTAAAGGGAATGGGAGATGAGACTCTGATTGGTTTATTGCATGTTACGCCTGTAACAATTATGGTCGCAGACATTGAATGAATCTTCCAAATGATTCATTAGATGAACAATCCCTTTCACAAAGCCCTAATTCAGCTCCAGACCCCAGGAAATCGATCATTATCACGAGGCTCCATTTCTGCCTCGGGCTACCACGTCTATATCACAATTACGTGATTTCCTATGGACTTTTGACCAAAACTTCACAAAGAGGACAAAAGACTCGTTGTGATCGCAAGACAAAGAAACAAACAGGTCTCTGTCTTTTTAAGGACTGCTAAATGAACTCCAAGTGACACAGTTTAAGACTCCAAAGAAACTACCAGAAAATGTTACATACTAGAATGTATAAGATTATGATTATTGGACTTTCACTCAAATAGCCTTCGACATAGTTTGTTAGCGTGTTTACAACTGATACACGTGACTATTATGCATGTAGATCATTCCCAAATTCATGCAATTATGTAACTATTGAATGAGTGGATCAAAAGACACCGTGTTTCATACCCTTGTGCTTGTATGGATGTGATAAAACAGATGAGCTGAATGAAATCTTTATAGAATTAATAATGTCCTTATAGTAAGAAATTAGGTCTAACTTTACTCTCTGCTTAAGAGCAGGAAATTAAATGACTATAGATAATCCAATTTTATGGGAGGGGTGGAGGCACAGTCACCCCTGAACCCTAATTGGCCAGAATCCATCCAGGGGATGGGCAAATTTCTGAGTTTAACCTCTGGATCAAAGAGGAAGAGTTCAGAGTGTTGTTCGCGAGACGTTCACCGCTGGGTGTTCACGCGTGTTCGCGCGGTGTTCACGTTCTGTTCTTTGTTCAGTCAAGAGCTGTCCAGCGCGGTTCCAGAATCCGCCAAAGCGACGATCGGACAATCGTGGCAGACCATCAAAGAAAATGGGTTAACAGATTTCATTCAGGCCATCTGCTCTTCTCTCACTTTCCTTTCTTTTACTTAAAGTTTATTTTCTTTCGTTAAGTCGCGGGTTCTGTTAAGTTTCGCCGCAAAGTTACTCAACAAGTTTCCAACAGCGGGTTTCAACTTCGGACAATGCCCACAAGACTTTCATCCAGCCGCCAAACACGCCACGTGATTGGCTTCCCAAGACGTCGATCAAAGACACGACCAGACCTTCAGCGAATCAAAGACCCGAGGGACCCCCTTCTCCAGCCAGGAGGAAAAGGGAATCCCCCTTGTCAGACGGCACACGTGAGACAAACGCAAATAATACCTCTAGATTTCAAGCTGAAATGGTGCATTAGATCAAATGTAATAACCCCGCCTAAGAAACGATAGGAGGATGAATTACTGATCAATGGTTTCTTCAGGTCATGTGTCATAAATGTACATTGCTTGGGATTTCATAATTTCTCTCTCTTAATTCTTTCCTCACTTTCTTCCTTTCTGCAACGTATGAATGTGCGAGTGCGTGTGTTTATGTTAGATATTAGTTTGATGTGTTAGAGTAATCAATAAAGTTTCGTTTGTAGTCAAAGATAACTGTTCTTGTGTTATGTGCTTATGAATTTAATGTCTTGAACTGCCGATCTAAGTTACCTGGCTGTTAAATAGTGTTTCACTATTGTTCGGATATTAATATCCGCTGCAGAGTTGATATTTGCTGCCCGTTCAAATGAACGTTGGAAGAGTCATTTGCCCGGCTGTACATTAGACTCTCGCAAAATTCCCTATGAATTCATTAATTCATTCATTTGAGCTACAGAGACTTGTTTCCCTTTAACAGACTCCCCTTTAAGTTCTCACATATCGGTGGACGAATAAGTTAAGGTGTAAACATTAATTCTGAATTATTTATAAATTATAGCGTAATTCGAGTCTCTTTCATTTTAATTCAAATTCCCCGTTGAGTTATTATTTAATCTGACTCATTGTCGCTACACGCCCAAAACACACCCATGACTCGTTAAGAGAATAAGTACAACTCTTTTGGATCATGTGCCGGGCGTGCCGACCGTTTTTCCCGTTGTTAAACTAGCAAAAGTGGATTCAGACAAACCTTAAGTGCACCTGCGCCATGAGCTTCAGACCATAAGCATTTAATGCGTTCATCTGCCGCTCTGAGACATTAATGACGTACAGTAGGAAAACATAGCCACAGTGGCTTCGCCGGTTGCAGCAACTTCCAGTTTTATTACTCATTTCCCTGGAAGTGACAATTTTATTCTCTTGAACACAAGGGATAGAGACTTTGGGCCCCATCATACCCCCGGTGTATCATTTTCACGTCCAGCACCACATTGTTTAAATAGAAAAAGCACTCACGCCCATCTGTTCGCCCATGGATGTGCTGGTCTGAAAACCAGGTGTGTTCAAGAGCATTGTTGGCACGTTGCTATTTTGAGGAACTGAAAACAACTGCAGCATTGACCAACACAAACCTGGTCTAAAGTCACATTCACACTTGACATTCACAAAATGTTTTAGACCCTGTTTCCACCTGTATTTAGTGCTCTGCAAAATGCACCTTATATACAATCTTCATACTAGGTGAAAAGAGGGCACATGCACTTGCATCTCTAGTTCTACCTGCACAACAAAAGTCACTGTTTGACAGTCCGGATGTTTTTGTCCATGTAGCTCCACTTCCACAGAATGAACGTACTCCAGCTCTGATAAACTGCGGTCCAGGAAGTAAACTCGGTGAGGAAGACCCAACTTCCTACGCTCCACGTCTGCCTCAAAATGTACACCGAGTGCTGATGTGGAGGAGCAACACGGAAACAATCAAACATACACGTATATCTGCACTTACAGCAAATGTTGTGGTTGTAGATGCGTAATTTCTTACTGATATGTGGTGAGTAGGAGTCTGGATAAGCGGTGTACGTGTAGCAGGCCTTCACGTCCACACTAGATGAAGACAACACACAATGCTGCTGTTACAGATTAAAATATCACTTTGAAATGGATTTATCTATACTGTATGTAATGAATATATGTATGATGAATCATTGTGCTTTTAATTTCCAAGCAAGATGTCATCTTCACAATGAAAAAGCATTAGAAAAAGTATAAATAACTTCTGACCAAACACCATCTTGGCCCTGGCAGCTCTGCTGGGTGAGGTCAATGTACTGAGGCTCGATGGAAATCTCTCGGATCACATGGACCACTGGACGTGACCTGATGGACAAACAATCAATGAGTCTGAAAATATCTTGCATCTTAGACTAGCTACTGCTTAAGCCCAAAGGACCCTTTGGCCGCTCATATTTTCCATCATCAGGAGGGTCCCCGTCCATGTGCAGCCCAATTTTTGAGACCATGTGGGCACAAGAAAGACAGAAGAGTTCACTAGGTTGCAATACAGTGGTGCAGATATAACGTCACTTTGTAAACCAACTGGCAGTTCGCATCACGCTGGTTCCCTCGTCAAAAACCCAATGGGATTTTCCCATAGGCTTTTGGATTATCGCAAAAAAACAAGCTCTGTGATCAACAAAAGTTTATGATACTTGCACGTCTTGTCCATCAAGATAATTTTCACAGATGAACAACTTTTATTAATTTTGAAGCCCAAATGCAGTCGTCAGAAGTATAAGGTTAAAGGTAAGCTATAAATGGACTACACCACAGTCGCTCGACTTTAATGCCACCATCACTAAGCTTCCGACAACTCTTTCCGTCTTTATCTAAAAACATTTTCCTAGAACGTTTGACTAGTTTATAAGAGCACAATTATGAGCATAACGAGGCCGTAAAAGCGGACTGAGTTTACTTGTTTGGCTGATGACGTTTAATCTCCTCGACAGCCTCTGTAGTCCCATTTAGCCACTTGTTAGCAACCGCCTTTTTCAAGACGCATAACAGCTTGAAAAAAAAATCACGAGTTGGGTAATACTGATGTATTTTAAGTCGTAGAATAAAACGTGAAAGTGTCTTGAGCTTGTGTTCACCACAGACTTTATTTCAGCCATTTAAACAAAATCCCATTCAAAAAACCCATTGACTATGGAACCGGAAGTGCTAAAATGCTAACTCGCTTCCGCGTTTTAGCCTACAAAGTGATGTCATACCTGCACCACTCTATAAGCACAGTACTGTGCACAGTCATCGAAGAAGAGTGCGGAAAGAGTGATTCAAAAACAACACGCTTGAAACAGGAGGAGGAAAACAGTACAATGGACGGCAAATTTGATGTGCGTTTGTGCGAAGTTTGTGCGTTGTTGTTTCTTCTGAACTATGTTGAAATGGTTGATCCACTACTTTTCTTCTTCGATCATGTCGAACGAATGTCCTGTTGATGACACGACTCAGTGCTCCCCTCCGATGTCTAGTAGAGTAAAAAAGTACTTTTTTTTTTTTAAATGTACTACGCATGTGTCGAACTCGCCCACCCACGGTTGAGTATACTTTAAAAACTGTGTGGACACAACTGAGCACTAGACGTGTTCAAACACGGAAATTGAAGTATACACTGGGCGTTAGGCTTTAAATGACTGAAATTTCATCTATTTTTAAATATTCAGCGGACATCTTTGATACCGGATACACATTTTCATTCATTTGCAGCTCCAGTGTCAAAAACATAAACCAGCAGTTCAGATCTCACCTGTAAAGCACGACCTGATCACTGAGGGAGCCGATAGCTAGATCTGGATACAAATTTCCATCAATATCCAGTCCTCCAGATATGGAATAGCCCAGTCGCTTGACCCCTGCATTAAGCCCATCCAGAACCTTCACATGATGATAAATATACAGCCAATTAAATTCAAAACAGTTGAATAGCAATATATCTATTCAGGAAACAAAACCTTGAAAATGTTCCTGAAAGCTGTTAGAATGAATAAATATCACACAAGAAGTTTTGCTGATTTTCAGACCAAAAGTCTGAAACCAGAAAATGGTTCAAATTAATCTTGGATAACTGACATTTTACACCATATTGCTTAAACTTTTTGGCCTGCCGATAACAATTGCAGCATAATTAACTGTTGCACATCTTTCTGAATGAATCAGTGTTTTTGAACAAATCAGTAGAGTGAAGGATTCAATGACTCATACACCGTCTACTGGTGTAATAATGTAACCTGCAGAAAAATTTACTTTAAAAACCCCACCAATAATGCACAGACTGATAGTCTGTCTGGAACGATTGCAGAGGAACTGTGAAAAGACCCAGTGCTGTTAGATTGCTCTATCAGCACTCCTCAGCCAATCAGATTAGGGGACCAGAATTAATTGTTGAACAATATCGAATATTTTAATATTCAAAAACTGTTGATATCATTGAAATTCATCATTGTGACTCTACGGAACAACTAGATAATTAAAATATGTGCATATGGAATATTCGGAAATGTTATTTTTTTTTTTTATTTTCTACTGACACACTACAGAAAAAGATATGAATAACAGTCTTAAAACAAAAGACTTTTCCAGCGTGTGTGTGTGAGAAAGAGAGAAGGGTTACCTGCGAAGGTTTGGTATCAATGCCAGATGAAGTGCCACGGTAAATAAAAACTTTCCCATCACCATCAAACGGGGCTCCAACAGCAATGTCTGAATGCAAACACATTCAGATTCCAATTTGACTAGATTTTAGAGAAAATGCTATACTGAAAACACAAGAAATTAGTACACCCCTGTGTAATATCACTCAACTATCAAATGATATTTGATAATAATTGCATTATTTCTAAGTTCACAAGGAGAGTATTTCATTTTATGATGATTTCTTGGATCTTGTGAGATGGTGGTCCAGTGGGTTAAACCATGGAACTGATATGCAGAAGGTTGCTGGTTCAATCCCAGCGGTC
This sequence comes from Romanogobio albipinnatus, assembly GCA_023566225.1. Taxonomy (NCBI): domain Eukaryota; kingdom Metazoa; phylum Chordata; class Actinopteri; order Cypriniformes; family Gobionidae; genus Romanogobio; species Romanogobio albipinnatus. Next base: position 43,416,694 of record CM042254.1, read on the forward strand.
ACCATCAGTGTGTCCATGAGCAAGGCACTTTAGCCATGTTGCTCCAGGGGTTTGTCCCTGTAATAAGGGCACTGTAAGTCGCTTTGGATAAAAGCATCTGCCAAATGCATAAATATTATGATCAACCAACAAAAATACTTTAGAAAGACTATTATTGAAAGTACAGGCCCCAATCATGCTGAATAAAACAGTATTTATCATTATTTCACCACCACATACTTATTCAGTCGAGCCTCCTTCCATTTATTTGCGATCACAAGGATGCTACATTAAAGGGGTGGTAAACCACGATTTCACTTTTCTAACTTTAGCTAGTGTGTAATGTTGCTGTTTGAGCATAAACAACATCTTCAAAGTTACAACGTTCAAAGTTTAAAGCAAAGGGAGATATTTTCTTTTAAAGAAATCAATTTCTAAGGACTACAGCAAACGGCCGCTAGGGACTACAGACATTCACCCAGGGTTTGCTGACATCACCAGGCCCAATATTTACATAAAGCCCTCCTCCGAGAATATGAAATAAGGGGGGGCCATTTTGTATCGCCGCGGGGAATAGTTGTTGTGGTATAGTTAGTAGGCTGGAGTGCTGTTGACAATGCCGACGAAACGCTGTTATTTTCATCCGGATTGCAGGTCCACTTTCTTCAGCCTTCCTAGGGACGGGGCAGCGTTGCAGTGCGTTTAACATACAACGTCATATTCATGTGTGTAAGAGACATGAGGGGAACACGATCGCATTTGCATCGGATATATGCTGCCCATCATAAATCAAAGCACGAGACAGACAGGGGTCGGAGGAGAAGATCGGAAAATGTGACATAATAGACTATATTCATCTGTATTTGCAATACATGAGCCTTCAGCTGCACGAGTTCAGCTGCACGAGACAGGCGGGCACGCGCGGCTACCGCGGCACATCTCGCGGAGGAAAGCTTCCACAATCTTCGCGAGTACGGGCTACAACCTGTAAGTGTGATTTATTTTTCGTCGATGTGTTTTCCTGTAATAGTTCGTGTTGTTAATTGTAGCCTACGTTGTAGCAAGGAAGTAAACATGACAGCGCTGTTTGGCTCTGCAAACCAGTTTGTTAAATGCTCATTCATACTTAACGTTATCCGACAAACCCCTAACGTTACAAACTGTTTAAAATCTCAACAGCGAACTTGGCATTAGTGTAAATTATTCTTTGATTAGAGCTTTTATGTATTGTTTATCTACAGGCATGCTAAACATGCTTCTGTGTTTGATTTGGCTACTATGTTTAGTGTCCGTTCTTGCGACAGATATTTGGCAAATCGTTCTAAAAATACAAAAGTAACGGTGCCATTCAGGAGCGATCACTATAGATCCGCAGTCTTTACTCTTGAGGACTGAACAGGTTCTGCTCGATCATCTTCACTAAAATTGTCTGGGTCCGATTCGGGCTCTTGGTATGGTTTTATTGACGCTAGCGTACACAAAGCCTGAGGCTACCTGTAGAGGTAAGGGGCGTGACGCTTTCGAGAAATGTTCACTAGGCCGTTAGCGAATCACAACACACTGGGCCAGCTAACCAATCAGAGCCCATTGTGTATTTTTGAGGGACTGGCTTCACAGAATCCGGAAACCATCAGACCGTTTTTACAAGGAGGGACAGAGCAGTGTAGAATAAAGGTCAAATATATGAAAAATACTGCATTTTTTTAAAAACGAAGCATGAACACATGTTACAGTGCACCCCACAAACACAATCAAGCCTTCGAAAGAGTGTGCTTTACCACCCCTTTAAGGTTTTTAAGTCCAAAGGCTATAACATATTTAGAAAAAATATTGATAAAATACCATAGGTTCACATATCTTAAGAAAGAATGATCATTTCTATTAATTTTACACAAAATTATGCGATCTGAGCAGGTTTGAGTGATCTCTCCCATCTCACTATACTGTTATCCTTTCAGCCAGAGCAACAGAGGGAGCCCACGTGCAGAAAACAGGAGTTATTGTTATTGAGTTATTGCCAAGTTAACTGGAGTATATGTAATTTATGACCTACACATGAGTCACAGGGAAGAGAAACATGAAACCAAATAAACACATGATTAGATATATGATTTGTCTAAGTTCTTAAAGCAGTCTCTGGTATTTTCCATAAGCATATATGCACTATGCAATGATTAGCATAAGTTGCCTTTAGCAATAGGAAGTTACACTATATTGCCAGAAGTATTGGGACGCCCTTCCAAATCATTGAATTCAGAATTCATCTCTTCCATGGCCATAGATGTATAAAATCAAGCACCTAGGTCACATAAAATCACAGAGCGGGGTCAGCGCATGCTGAGGCTCACAGTGCAGAAGTCGCCAACTTTCTGCAGAGTTAATAGCTACAGACCTCCAAACTTCACGTGGCCTTCAGATTAGCTCAAGAACAGTGCATAGAGAGCTTCATGGAATGGGTTTTCATGGCCGAGCAACTGCATCTAAGCCTTACACTCTAGACTGGACTGGAGCAGTGGAGACGTGTTCTCTGGACTGACCAATCACGCTTCTCTGTCTGGCAATCCGATGGACGAGTCTGGGTTTGGCGGTTGCCAGGAGAACGGTACTTGCCTGACTGTATTGTGCCAAGTGTAAAGTTTGGTGGAGGGGGGATTATGGTGTGGGGTTGTTTTTCAGGGTTTGGGTTTGGCCCATTATTTCTAGTGAAAGGAACTCTTAACACTTAAGCATACCAAGACATTTTAGACAATTTCATGCTACCAACTTTGTGGGAACAGTTTGGGGATGGCCCCTTCCTGTTCCAACATGGCTGCGCACCCGCGCACAAAGGAAGGTCCATAAAGACATGGATGAGCGCATTTGGTGTGGAGGAACTTGAACTTGACAGTCCTGACCTCAACCCGACAGAATACCTTTGGGATGAATTAGAGCAGAGACTGCGAGCCAGGCCTTCTCGTCCAACATCAGTGCCTGACCTCACAAATGCGCTTCTAGAAGAATAGTCAAAAATTCTCATAAACACACTCCTAAAACTTGTGGAAAGCCTTCCCAGAAGAGTTGAAGCTGTTATAGCTGCAAAGGGTGGGCCAACTCCATATTAAACCCTACAGATTAAAAAAGGGATCTCATTAAAGTTAAGGCAGGCGTCCAAAACTTTTGGCAATATTGTGTATTTCAATCACTCACTGGTGTCACTCACTTAAATGTTGAAGATAACTGTAAGCCTGATAAAAATATATCAGAAATGTGCAGCAGTGTTGACGCTCTCTTGACTCAGGTAAACTCCATTCAACGGGCCAAAAACTCCTGGCCGTTGGCCCTGAGGAAGTGGAAACTCGACTGGCCCTGGCACGCACTAGCATGCTCGCTTTTGGCCGCTAATGCAACAAAAGATGATGACTGACACACAATTTAGAAAACCTGTATTCAATGGAACAAAACTGAGTACATCTGTGATTTCCAATGACCATGGTTATAAAATGAGCTGTGAACACCAGAACCTTCTCAGTTTTGGACTGTGAGACTTCACAAAGATGAGCCACAGAGCCATAGTGACCATCCTTTTAAAATAACGCTGTGCTCATGTCCTTGTAAAAAAAGACAAGCAAGTGCTTTAGACATGCCACAAGTGTTATCAATGGAAATCAGAGTTTCTATGACAGTGTGAAAGACATTGTATCCCATAATAACTCTAAATTTGCTCTAAAGCACAAAACTGCAAGATTAAACTTCGCTAAAGGATATGAAAAGAAGCAATGAGATCAAATGAGACCAAGATAAATGTGTCCATCTCAGATCAACCTGGCTAGGCACCATGAATTCCTGTGGATATACCGAAAATACTGGCTGACAGTCTGCAGAAGCTTGGCGTAAGAGGATTTTTCTGCACATTGCCAAAATCAGTTTCTAAAGATGGAAAAAGTGACCTGGCCAAGTATGTCACCTGACTTGAATACACCTTTAGGCTATTTTGTGTCGTTTATTCTCCATGCCGAGGAGGATTGATCATCAAAAATAAAGGTGGACAAACAAAGTATTGATAAAGTAACAGATTTAAATCACATTAATAATAAGTTTACTGACTTTTGTTGCATTGAGTTCCTATTGAGGGGCCTGTATTTTTAATCCAGTAAATCCAATCAGTTAGTTAGTTTTACACAAGAGAAAATATCCTACTGTTCAACTCAGAGGTAATGCAATTATTGTACTATTTTGAATAATCTGAGTTAAGTTGCACAGAGGTGTATTTACTTCTGTTGTACTGTAACTGTAATATGATCTTACATAAACCTTTACTGTCAAAGAGAATCAATTAATGGTGTAATTTTGTACAAAGAACAGAACCCAGAGTTCAAACTAAGATACCATGAAGGAGAAACACACTTGTTTTGTTCTTACCTTCATACCCATCCCGGTCCAAATCTCCAGTACTGCTGACGGTCAAACCAAACATGGAGTCATACGTTCCATTGAGTCGGATCGGCCGTGCCTTTTCCCAGTGGCTGGCTGGGTTCAGAAACACATACACCGCACCTCCAATCTCTGCCTTTCGGTCAAAGAAATTTGGAGCTCCCACTACAAGATCTGTCCAACTGTAGATGGAATCATCCGATTAGATATTGAGCGCAACAGCTTTACACAGGGGCATGTAAAGCGTCTTACCCATCGCTGTTCAGATCAGCAGTGGCCACAGAATAACCGAAGGAGGAGGCCAGTTCCTCACCCCACAGAATATGGTCAGGCATCAGCCGGTAGACGTTGTCCTTCCGCAGCAGAACCACGGCTCCTGTATGATTGGCTCGAGGAGCTCCAGCCACCAACGTCAGCTCTGACTTACTCATAAGACCTTTGGCTGAGTCCACAGAGAAACCTGTGACAGATTAATACCAACTGAACACATGTTGTACATGATTTCATATGATCTTGCATGGGATTGTGGTATGTGAGTGTATTAATGTTGTCAGGATACCACTATCAGCAGCCAATACCAATACATTTGGAGTTTTCAATTGAATAATGTATTAAAATATTGCATAGAAAGAGTTCTGCCATAATGGTCTTTGTCTACAAACCCAGGTAGCTGTTCTGAGAGACGTCCTCAAAGGAGCTTTTGGCTTTTGATTCCAGAGTTTTATAGACCAGAGCATCCTCAACAGGACTGGCCATAAATAACAGCCCTGAGAGTACAGACAGAAAGACAGATACAGCAAGAGAAGAGTTCAGATGATTTACAGAAAAGAAATCCACATCAATTAAATCACAAACAATATTCCAGGGTGGTACGCCCCTTTGTTCTGTTCTGTTGGGGGAAGTGTTTGTATGGGTGCCTCTCAATACTCAGATTGACGCTTCCTCATTTCCTCAATCCTCTGTCCTCCAACCGATCAAACTCAGCCATCTTGTAGGGCATCTCAATTCTCTAATTGCACCGCAAGGTGGTGAGGAATGAGGAGTGAGGAAGCTTGGATGATGAGCGAGGATACACAGGTGTATCCTTTCCTCACATCCTAAGGGGGTGGAGCTAAGATGTGAGGAAAGGAAAGATAGGCTGAATCCGAAATCGCCCCCTAAACCCTCTCAATCACTATCCCCTACTTTAGTCCACTAATATAGTTCACTTGAAGGAGTGAATGAAAACAAGCAAATTCGGACAGCCATTGGGTCGGCTGTACACTCATTATTGCGGTGCAATGTGGGATTGAATGAGTGCACTCAATAATGTCCACTATTGTTTCGGACACCATTACAAATGGCTGTCCCCTCAAATAGTGCCCTATTTAAGGGTAAAGGGGGTGATTTCGGATTAAGCCATATTCTGTCCAGGAAGAAGACTGATTGGTTCCTGTAGCCTGATTGCTACCACCCTCTGATTGGTCAGCTGACATCTTGGCATTCTATAAAAAGATCCTCTTGTAACTTGTGCCATTTGCTGCGTTTCACACTGTTGGTTTTGGAGTGTATTAGTGTGATTTGAGAGAGTATTTAGCTTGTTTATTTGAGTGTTTTTTCAGACCTTTTATGATATTGATTACCACCTGTTTACTGACCCTGATTTTGAATTACCCCAGTACATATATAATTTTTATAGTATTTGGGAGGTAGGGAGTCTGTGACACCATTTTTGTTTGAACGTTATTTATTGTTTATGATAATAAACAAGTTCTTCATGTTGCTTCCTTTAACCCTAGACAGGGCGTAACACAGGGACAACTATACAAATAAATAATCGAACACCTAATAGCAAAAAATGCATTTTTTAACATAATGACCTACTCATAAGAAAATATTTGTGGCCTATATGTAATCACTTGGCTTTATTTGGACAGTCCACTTTAGACACTCTACTAACTAAACTACATGTCAGCTATCTTTCATTAATTTGCAACTACATGTCAACTAAATCTCATTAGAATATTAGTAGACTATTAGGTTAAGCTTCGGGTTAGGGCTAGTAGAGTACTTGCAAATGTAACCGGCCCTACTCGACCCACACTGAGCAGCTCGAACCAGGGTCTCCGGCATGGGAGTCAGGCGTGCTAACAAGGATGCCAAAGACCACAGCCTTGAGCTCTTGAGATCAGGCCAGTGAGGCTTACACGCACAGCTCTTACTGGCCTACATCACACTCACCCCCCTAAACCTCACTTCCATCCAGGTCACTTGAACCCGTGTCTCCGTCGTGGGTGGTGGACTCACTAACAAGTATGCTAAAGACCGCAGCATAGTGTTAAGTCACTAGTGCGCCTCTTGAGGTCCGGGGACTACGATTTACACATACAGCTCTTACTGGCCTATGTTACACAAAGATAGAATGTCTGTTGGGAGCATCAAAATATAGACAGTCTACTAATACTCTATTGACTGCTAGCTGACATTATAGTTCTTATAGTTAGTAGAACATCTAGAGTGGACTATTAAAATAAAGTGTAACTGATCATTTAAATGAGTGGTCCAATAAATCTTTGAAAAGCTCTCAATCCCATTACCTTTCCAGTTGTAGGTACCCGGAGCCCCAAACAGGATGTAGTTTTTGTCAGCTGTGAAACTAGCTGACAGGCCCTGCTGGCAGAATCCAAACTGCTCATGACCATGAGAACGGCCTTCACATAACTTCCACTCTCCCCCGTCCAGATCATCTCTCTCAGTCAAATCCTCACTCAGCACATAACAGCGTCCAATCGGGTCACGTGTCTCAAACGTCTGGTTGACATGTTGTCTGAGCTCATAGAGGTGAGCACACGTCTGTGAGATGACATCAGAACAAAAACAGGACACATGTAGTATTGATTTCAGCATTGCCAATCCGCATTTCAAGAAAGCAGTAGTGGATGAGCACTGAAGTACTTGAGTTGCATTGAATTCCATCTTTCTTTAAATCCATGTTCTTATAAACTTCTAAACTAGACTTGAATTCGGGTGAGCTCAGTGCCAAATAAATTTTCACCAGTTCCTAAAGAATTGTGGGTGTTTTGAGGACACAAATTATACACTTGATGCATCCTTCAAAATATGCTGAATGATGGATACGAAAAAAAGGCTGTCTTTCCAAGGATCCTTAAAATTGAGACAGCCTTTGACAACGTTTGGAAGCCCAGGTTTGCAGCCGCACTAGGATGCAGCCTACTGTTTGAGAATCACTGCGTCAGAAATCGAATACCTCCCTACTATGTAGTATGCAAAAAACAGTATGCCAAAAGAGTAGTATGTCTGAATGTATAGTATTGTAAAAACAGTAGACGAAAAGTACCTGGATGACCTACTACTTCTGGTGAGATTCTGAAGTGTGTATACGATGGACACTTTACTATCCCATGAGGCCATGGAAAGATTTGTGAATGACAAAGTGATGCAACTGATGCTGGTAGGTCACGTGACAGTAAAAACATGGCAGATGTAGTACGTCTCAATTTCATTTATACTACCCATATTCAAACTATATAGAACATACTTTTATAACGGTCACAAAATAAGTAAATAAGCAAATTCAATTGTAGTACCTATGGGATTTTGGACACCTCGAAAGTCCAACACTGATCAATCACACCTGAACCAGCTAATCAAGATGTTCAGGTTTACTTAAAAATGTGATGGAGCAGGATTGGAGATGAAATCTGCATAAGTTGCCCTCCAGGAGCAGGTGCAACCCCTCCGTTCCTACTCGCCCCACTCCGAGCAGGACTCGAATCGGCATATCCAGCATGAGAGGCAGGTGTGCTAACAAGGACACCAAAGGTCGCAGTCGCTTCGCACAGAGAAAAAAGGTGTTAAAACCTGTTTTAACCACAAAAAGGTTCATAGTAGTACCGTATTTGTAGTCTAAGGTACAAATATGCACCTTTTAGGAGTTTAAAAAAGCTACAAAGATGTCCTTTTAAGGGTACTGGCAAGTGGTTGTACCCTTAAAGGTACAATTTTGACACCTTTTTTCTCAGTGTGTAGCGTCAGCTCTCACTAGATGGCCTCCGTTACACAGGGTTTGACACTACTGTATGTTTGTGGCAAGCAGGGCAGACGAGAGCCATGAGAGAACGGCTGGTGGCGTGATTGCAAAGGAGCGTTACCTGTGCGTCACACGACTCACACCGGTCTCGTATCTCTCATGGAGGAGCTCGGATGCATAAAAGGAAGAGCGACGACAGCGAAGGACGAGAGAGGACCAGGACTAAACTTTATGTTGTGTTTTGTTTATGTTTTATTATCTGTGTGCGGCAGCCGTCCGTGAGGGCCTGAGTTATTTTCATTTGGTATTTATTTATTAAAGTGTCTAAAAGTTTGCCGGTTCCCGCCTCCTTCTTCCCATAACAACATACCTGGTTACAATGTTACACACAGCCAATGACCACTTCACATCAGGTCTGTCTGATCTACCTGTCACAGGTATAACATATACTCACCACCACTTTTCCACCAATCCCTTGACTTTTGACTGTGACTCCCAACCACTGGTTGTCTTTGCTCTCTTGGTCCAGACTCACTTGAGAAAACAAGAAACATTTTTACCTTAAATGGATACGGTTTAGCAGAGTTAATACTTTAGTTCATCACATGAAAATTAAGCTATAGTGTTACCATTTCCATCGATGTCCACTCGTTCACACTTCTCCGATGTAACCGGACAGCGATACAGGGCACCGGGGCGGCTCCTCTGCAAAGTTCCCACACCTCGGGCCTGAGGAGCCCCAACCAATATCCTGTAGAGGAAGACAAACTCTTTAAATGCTGTTCCTAGATACGTCTTGATCTAAAACACTGTTTATGAAGAACTCACTTTACTTGAGCTGCCATATTGGACTTTCCAATTTCTCCCATTAGTGATCCATTTGCTTTAAAGTAATCTTCTAAAAAAATCTTCTAATTGGACTTTAAATTAATGTCAATAGCAGTGTTTCTTAACCCTGATCCTAGAGCCCTCCAGCACTGCACATTTTGCATATCTTGTATATCTGATTCAACTCAAATCAGCTCAATGGAAGAAAGTCCAAGACGTGAAATGAGTGGAGACATTCAAATCATGCAGTTGTTCTTTCATTTATATGTATCTACTCCATAAACATTGCTGGTATATAATTATTTAAATGTTGGTCATTCAAATTTGATTGTCCAACACAAATTACTCCAAAAGCATGAAGTATAATATTCCAGGCAGTCATGTAGAACCCCAATGTAACATCTTCAGATCTACGGACCTTTCTTGCTTCGGCTAAGGTTATTGCTCCACCATCAGGCAAACACTGAAGAGGAATGATGTACATTCAAAACAAGAAGGAAGAAACTTTAAGTAGGTAACTGTACGTTTGCCAAAGTGCATGTAGACTATAATGAAGACTACTTTATTATGTGGACAGTTGAGTCCAAAAATATTCCAGCTGGAGTTTGTCCCCAGGACCCAAGGCCTGCCAGCTTGATTATTATTTGTGCTACTTAAGAGTTATTGTACTGAATCAATTCCCCAATAAACTGGTTTGTGGCATTCTGGCGCAATATGGCTGCTGTCGCATCATCCAGGAGGATGCTGAACATTGGTGGTGGTGGTTGAGGAGATTCCCCCCTTCCATATGTAAAGCGCTATATAAATGTAACAAATTATTATTATAAGTAGAGCCCAAAAACAACATCAAGACATTGTAAAATGGCATAATATGACCTCTTTAAATGTTTAATTGGTGAGTGTGCTAGTACATCTTTGATTTAAAATAAATGCTTTGCTTTAATTGTTAAATTAAGTGTTATGATGGGACAGGGAAAACCTACACATTTGTACATTGTACAAATTTATACAGCCATGTATGTATTCTTTCTGACATTGTAGACTGAAAAAAGAGTTATTTAGAAGGTAGCAGGCTATTAAAATTAGAGAGAAAAAAAATGTTAGATTTGCCAGAGTTTGTAAGGTTCATGGCATTGTGTCTTAATACAAGGGTTTAGCAAGAACTGCAAATGTCCAGGCGTTGCATATATTGCATATCCTTTTCGGAGCCCCTGACAGTATTTAACAAGCTTTGTGTTACTGAGTGGGAAAGAAAGCTGAAGATCTTTGAAGACAGAATGTGAGGGTCTGAGTCTTGCCCTTGGTTTTGTGTTGAGGCGCCTGGATGTGGTACAAGTGCTCCAAAAACTCTGGGAACTCATTAGCATGAAAAAGACTCCATGTGAAAGGCATCTAAATGAAGGACAATGGGCTGATCCTCCCCTCCTGCTCCATTTCAATAATTCTTTCAGCTGTACATTTACTGCTCCTCTCGTTTAATGCATTTTAGCATTCCTTTAGTAAAAGCTGTGAATCTGAGATCAGTATATATAACACACACACACACACACACACACACACACACACACACACACACACAACTTACTTCTACTTAGCTCTTTCGAACCAGCAAGAGTCTCAACTCAAACGTGACAATCTGCAGCAGTTGTCGATAAGGTCCAGACAGTGAATTGGTGATATTTTTTATTTAAAATAAACTTATTTCATACTAAGTATACTACAAATACATTAACATATTTACTGACATATCGCTTGAGACTTAAAGATATAAATATAAAAAATAACATTTACTTGGAGTACTTCTTGGAGTATTTTTTTAACATTAAGCCTAAAATGTGTTTAAAGGTCCCATGGCATGAAATTTTCATTTTATGAGGTTTTTCAACATTAATATGAGTTCCCCTAGCCTGAATATTGTCCCCAAGTGGATAGAAATGTTGATCGGTGTAAACCCGAGTTCTGGCTGTCTCTCTCTGCCTTTGAGAAAATGACAGGCCAGACAAGCCAATCCTGAAGTCTCCTGTTTTGACGTCCAAGCAGGAACGGTTACCTCCCTTTCCTCCGCCCAGAGAATCTGGCACGCCCATGCAAACACTCTAGAGATCATTCCTTGTGAACGAGTGAATGCAGGCAGTTTCTCAGTGTTTGGATGTACAAATGAAAACAGAAGTCTTTCTCCAGTTCCATCTGATCTGTGATCAGTGATCTCTTATGTGTAGCTAATTATTTATTATTCGTGCACACGCAGCGGCTTCTCTCTCTCCCGACAGAACAGTGTTTTCGTGTTTTCTATCTTGTGAGTCAGTGTTTTTGTACGTCCTCGTCGCGTCTACCGGTTCTAAAATGTGCATACAGTCTTTTCTGTTTAACATCAGCAGTCACATCTTTAGAGATAAACCTCACACACGCCGAAGCTCGGCCTTCAATATCCCCGACCCCCAGTACTGCATCTGGCCCACAGCGGAGGCACCAAACGCGGCGTGCGATTAAGCAGAAGGGGGGTAAGCGTGAGCATATCTGGGCTAGGCTAGCCATCTTTCCCCACAATAAACTGGATTACATTCGATTACTGCTGTTGTGTCTTTGTTTGCGCTGTGTAACGTTACTCAATGCGCGTCACTGATGCTATTCATATGATTGGAACATATCTAGAAATAATGCTATACTCAACACTTACTAACTCGTTCATCTCGACAGCTGTAATGGTACATTGCATGTGTTACAAAGTTGGTAATAATGATGAAGACGGACTCGGCGTGACTGGGACTCGTGTTTATTCAGATCTCTCAGATACAAACACAATAAACTCGTGCTGACTGACAGCGCTCTCATAACTCAGAAGTTACTATAAATAACTTTGTTAGCAATCGCTCCGTCTCCATGATGTCCGGTTCGCGAACGAATCATTCTTTTGAATCGGTTCTTTTTAGTGAACCGAACCAGTTCACCAAATCGGACTGAATCATTCTAAACGGTTCGCGTCTTGAGTCAGCGCTGATCCATAATTTACTAAAGTTACTAACTTTCTGACATGAGTGACAGCCCCTCCGACTAGAAATAAACTAATAACCTGAAGTATATGCTAGTAACTACAACAGTTCACCCTGAACTGAGACTGAGAACTGATGAGAAGTGAACTCAGGTCCATCCGTCTCTGGCAGACTCGTGCCTGCTCGTGCCTCGTTAAACCACGCCCCCTCCGCTCATTTAAAATGCAAAGATGTCAGCCAATCACAACAGTGGGCGTTTTTACTGAAGTCTCACAGCAGACACGCCTCTTGAAGCAGGGCATTCAGCCACAGGGCAAACAGCAGTATAGAAAAAATGCCTTTTATTTCTAAATTATGACATTTTATGATGTAAAAATCATACTAACAATATAAGTACACCTCAGGAAACACTATAAAATAATAGAAAAATGCCATGCCATGGGACCTTTAATATCACTATTATTAAGGATAATATGATCTCTGTATAATATTAGGCTTTAAAAGCAAGATATTTAAAGTGTACCTAAAGTATACTTGCAATAGTTCCACTTTAACCTCCTGGGACCCAAGAATAGACTTTTGTCCACTGTAGTGGACATTATATTTTAGTGAATTTCTCTGACATCATACATGTCACATGTCACAGTCTGGATGTCCTGTAAAGAGCACATTCGGGGCTTTGCAGGGATACCAAAAGGTTTCACCAGGACAACAACTTATTCTTGGTCTTTAAAAATGGCTGACATTAATGTTTAGCACTCTTATGGAAATATAATCATATTTTTTAATTATAATTTAAATCTGATTAATTTTCAAATTGTTTGTTATAAATCAACATCTCAGGAAAATGTTATGGGGTTTCTAATCAAAATATGACTTTCTGTTACAAAACAGGGCATTGATTTCATAAATGACCACTGTAGTGGACACCAGGATTTAAATCATGTTTATCAGGCATTTTGGAGACATAACAAGTGAACAGGGAAAGAAATTACATATCAATATTCCTATGAAATATTAGATATTATTATGAAAATGTTGCCAATTTTTCCTCCCATTGTTACACTTCTTTCTTCATTACATGTTGCACCAAGAACACATTAATATGCAAATTAGATTATACACATACTTACAATATACATATACTTTAAACAATATACACTAAACATACACTAAACAATATACATTACGCTATAATAATAATAATAATAATATACAATGTATAGTATAAAATATTATTCACAGATTGAAAAATTGAAATCCAAAGTGCAATAGATGCTGTATGATAAATAAATGTGTATATAATGTGTGTGTATCTACAGTGGGTTGTGCTGAGTGATATTCTGTCCAGAGTGTGTTATGATACTGATGGATCAGGAGTTAAGTAGTCTGATTGCTTGTGGGAAGAAGCTGTTCTGAAGTCGGCTGGTGCGTGTTCTGATGCTACGGTACCGCCTGCCCTATGGGACATAACACACACACACACACACACACACACACACAACAACTTTCTTCTACTTAGCTCTATTGAACCAGCAAGAGTCTCAACTCAAACGTGACAATCTGCAGCAGTTGTCGATAAGGTTCAGACAGTGAATTGGTGAGATATTTAAAGTGTACCTAAAGTATACTTGCAATAGTTCCACTTTAGCACATTCAAATATACTTCAGTATATCTTTAGTTGGACCTCAGCTATTGCTACTTCACATGCTCTCAGAATTATCGCGTTTCCCTTTAAATGCAAATGAGACATGCGGTTCCTATAGAGTCTGGGAAACTACGTCACTGCGCATTGCATTATGGGTAGTCGCCGCCATGTTTTAGGACACGCTCAGGAGCGTACAATGATAACAAAGGTGAATCACCTGAGGAAAAAACGACTGTATTTACTTTAATACTTTTTAAGAACTTTTGCTTGCACTCACTTATAATAAATTGACTAATATTTGAATCTCTTACGTACATGAGCGCTCAGTCGTGCGGCCAGGACATTGCACATATTCATCACGTTTCATGCAATCAGAAATCAGATGGCCGCCTTCTATCGCACCACACATTGGTTTGTCTTTTGCAGTTTATTTTTTAATAGCCTAACTAAAAAGTCTGTATCTGATATATAAAATAATAAATATACTTATTAGCTTGATCTCAGCCAGTGGATAATTTATTCAATCAACATAGCCTATATCATATCGCCCTAATTCCTTAACGTTAAAGCATTAAAGGATAACAGATTATGGCTCGTAATGCAGCTTTTGAAATTATTTGTATTTGAAAGCGCTTTAGCCTACAGTACTAAAAAGTTTTACTGGACTTAAATGGAACAAGAAAAATATTTCCTTCTACTGAGAGAAGCTGAACAATGAAGCATTTGCAGACGCGTTTCATGCATTATTTATGGTGTGAGCATATTCAAGCGGTTCAGAAAATATTCATCTGTAATATCGGTTATAAATAATAAATACAAATTATAAAGACACATTTTGGCTAAGTTGTTTATTTCCGAGTGTTATGCTGCCTTCACGTGCTCTCTGAATTATTGTAAATAGGAGTTTCCTAGGTAAAAATTGCACGTGAACGCGCTCCACCCCTCGAAATATGAACGAGATGAGTTCATACTTCATAATCACGACTTTAGAAGTGGGAATTGTCAAATTTCCGATAGCACGTGAAGGCAGCATTACTTTCACTTACTTTTGTTATTTCCAAGCTGGTAAACTGAAATATTGCGCATGATTTGAGATATGTTTTCCACGCAGGTTGTAAGAGAGGCTATGACAGTTCATAACACAGCAAGCGTTCACCATTCTAATGTGTTTTTAACTGTATAATACAAGTTTTAAAGTCTACCTCCACTATTACTCATTCTCTAATGTAGTGTCTGTGTCCTAAAGTCCGCGAATGCATTGCGTTGGTGACGTCACGTTCCCATTCTCTATACTCGAGCTTCGGATACAACGTCAACAACAAAACGAATCTCACTCAGCCAAAATGTCAGAAATAACCAGTTGTGGAGTGCAGCCTTACATGTTTGAACCGGAGTCGGACACAGATGAGAGACTCAGGAAGAGGTTGCAACTTTTAAACTGCACCTTGACTTTCTGAACGGTTAGTGGATACATTTATGTAACGTTAGTTGTTGTGGAGTTACCGTGAATCAACTCATCGACTAGCATGTACCGTTATGTTAATCTATAAATTGTTGTATAGGTCAGGGGTTTTCAAACTTTATGATGCCAAGGACCCCGAAATATGATGAACCTTTATGAGGGACCCCCTTCCTAAAAATTTTATGTACGAAAAAACATTTAAACTGTTAAATAGTATGACATTATAAATACAACATATTGTTTCCAAACTTAAATTGGCTATTAATGTTGGATGTATAAACCTGAAGAAGAACCTTTTCAATTAAAAATGATTTGTATAAGCAACTTTCACAATAAATGTATGTAAGCAGTTTACGCACTGTGTTAAGAACACAGCCTTACAACCCCAGTGAGCGAGATAAATTGGACTATAGTGAGAGAAACAAACTAAAGATACAAAGCAAACATATACAAATCTGGAATGTATACGGCAAGAAAGGAGAGAAACATTCAGACATGAAAGAGTTTTAAAGAGTCTTTTTATTTTCTGAGATTTTCTGGGGACCCCATAGAACCTTCTGGAGGACCCTTGGTGGTCCCCGGACCCCAGTTTGAAAACCCCTGGTATAGGTGCTTGTGTGGGAGTGTAAAAAGTCTGTCACCGGACTATACAATGCATAATTAACGTGCGTTTATGAATTACGTAGACGGTGTTAAAGATAAAACTAATGACATAGCTCAAGTCTCTGTGAATACAGTCTGAGACTTTGGCAACTTTAGCGATATATTAGCCTTACAGCTTTCTAGAAAGCTCATTCAGAAAAGAAATTTGCAAACATTCACAAAATATGAAGTGCCATCCTTACTTCTGGATATTGGTTTTGACCCATCCCTTCAGAAACAGCTTTTTCGCAAATCCAGCTCCTCATTGGTGCAGCAGTCGTGCATAAAATGATTTTTTATTTTATTACATTTACCAACATTCTTCTGCACATTTTCTTCATAAATGAAATTCAGCCATGGTGTTCTCAGTGGCTCTGATGAGGTGAGTCGAGACTCGTGTGTTCGTTGGTTCATCAACAACAGAACATTTGTATTGCTTTTGGCGCAGACATTGTAATACTCGAGCGCTGATACAGGGAGTCAACAGAAATGACGTCTCTTCTACTTCAGAAGATGCTTCTCACTCAGGGGTGTGTCTATGCTAAAAGGGCAGACCATCAACATTCATGGGCGGGTTTTCCCTACTCTAATGTAGGGGGAAATATGAAAAGTCGCATTATGAGAGATTGATAATGATCCATGGGGATTATAAAAAAAAGCATTGGGTGGATTTTTACCATTATATGCTGGTTGTTTACACACAGTGGACACACGTGTGTTCAAACACCTTATAAAAGTGAATAATATTGCATAATATGTCCCCTTTAACTAGACAGTGACTGCTCCAATGATTGCTAGTTGACAAGTAGTTGCAAAGTTAGGGTACAACGGGGGTTAATACGGTGGCCCAGTAGTGCACAACACATCGCAATATAAAAAGCAAACATAAGTTCACAACACAACGAAAACAAGCCACAACACAAATAAATCAAGCCACAACACAACGGAATCAAGCCACAACACAACGGAAACAAGCCACAACACAACGGAAACAAGCTACAACACAAATAAATTAAGCCACAACACAACAGAATCAAGCCACAACACAACGAAAACAAGCCACAACACAAATAAATCAAGCCACAATACAACGGAATCAAGCCACAACACAAATAAATCAAGCCACAATACAACGGAATCAAGCCACAACACAAATAAATCAAGCCACAATACAACGGAATCAAGCCACAACACAAATAAATCAAGCCACAATACAACGGAATCAAGCCACAACACAAATAAATCAAGCCACAACACTATGAAAAAGTCACAACACAACGGAAACAAGCCACAACACAACGAAAAAGTCTCAACACCACGGAATCAAGCCACAACACAAATAAATCAAGCCACAATACAACGGAATCAAGCCACAACACAAATAAATCAAGCCACAACACTATGAAAAAGTCACAACACAACGGAAACAAGCCACAACACAACGAAAAAGTCTCAACACCACGGAATCAAGCCACAACACAAATAAATCAAGCCACAACACAACGAAAGCAAGCCACAACACAACGAAAGCAAGCCACAACACAAGTAAAGCAAGCCACAACACTATGAAAAAGTCACAACACAACGGAAACAAGCTACAACACAAATAAATCAAGCCACAACACAACGGAATCAAGCCACAACACAAATAAATCAAGCCACAACACAACGGAATCAAGCTACAACACAAATAAATCAAGCCACAACACAACGAAAGCAAGCCACAACACTATGAAAAAGTCACAACACAACGGAAACAAGCCACAACACAAACAAAAGGCTCAACACCACGGATTCAAGCCACAACACAAATAAATCAAGCCACAACACAAATAAATCAAGCCACAACACAACGAAATCAAGCCACAACACAACGGAAATGCTCCCAACCACTCGGGGGCACTCTGAGCGCGGTAAAGTTGCCACTCTTCTATAGAATCGTCAATCTTACAAAGATATCAATACCACAATTCGTTTTAACAGTATGTACGCTAAACATTGTTTATCGACATTAAATATTAATTCAAAATCACCTACATGCACTATAGCTGCATATTTATGCTCGAGAATGCCAATTCCACCAAGTGGTTGAAACGTATAATTTGTATTAATTAATATTACTTTTAACATTTAAAAACAGACATATTAAAATTCCACAGCTTGATTGTATTGGTAAAACTGACTTAGTAATGCACAACACAACATTGAAATGTGAAAAAATAAATAAATAAATGTAATTAATACAAATGATATGTTTCACTTGGCAGACGTTCCCTTAGCACAGTGGCAGCGGGTCAAAGCAGCTATAATGCACATAGGTGATTTTGAATTAATATTTCATGTCGATACAATTGCACACTTAAAACTGATCGTAGTGTTTTAATATTTGTAGGACTGGCGAATCTATAGAATAATGCAAGGAAATCTAACTTTACCGCACTCCGAGAGTCCCCTAGTGGTCGGGAGCATTTCCGTTGTGTTGTGGCTTTTTCGTTGTGTTGTGGATTTTTCGTTGTGTTGTGGCTTGATTTCGTTATGTTGTGGCTTTATTTCTTTGTTGCGGCTTTTTCGTTGTGTTGTGGCTTGATTTCGTTGTGTTGTGGCTTTATTTTATTGTGTTGTGAACTTATGTATGCTTTTTAAATTTCGTTGTGTTGTGCGCTACTGGGCCACCGTAGGTTAAGTCTCCACAGGGTAAAAGGCTCCTTTGATTTTATTTTCCTCTAAACCACTATTGTGGTTTCTGTAGAGATGGCACAAAACCTTGCCTCAGCACTTTCCTAAACATCCACTTCTCAAGAAGCACGTGGAAATGTGTCTGATTCTTGACGTGATCACGGTTGATCCTGCGCTCATTTGATCTAATATTTGATGTTTTTAAAAAGGTTGTAGATTTAAGTAGCAAATAAGAGTTGCTAAAATTATTGAATATATTTCAATAGTTTTGTTCATGGTAATTAAAGCAACAGTTTTTCAATATAAGGAAAAATATGTAAAAGTATGGTATTTGGGGTACAATAATTAACATGATAATAAACAGCCGCTGACTTTTCCACTTATTGACATGGTTAAATTCAGATTATAAATATCATATATTAAGTTGGGTGTCCACCATTGAGATTATCACCATATTTATAATGAAACCGTCTCGTTACGTACAGTCTAAAAAAAAGGTTCTATATGGCACCAAAAATGGTTTTTCATCGTAATCATCGAGGAACCACTTTTGGTGCTATATAGCACCATATCTTAACATGTTCTGTATATGGTAGCGGTGCTATATAGCACCATAGTTAGCGGTGCTATATAGCACCTTAGTCAAAGAACCGGTGAAGAACCTCTGAAGAACCACTGAAGCACCAAAATTGGTGCTATATAGCACTTAAAAAGGTTCCCCTATGATTAAGAGCCAAGAACCATTTTTGGTGCCATATAGAACCTTTTTTTTAGAGTGTACAGTATGTAACCCTCGTTCCCTGAAGGAGGGAACGGAGACGTACGTCGGAACTGACCGACTGAAAGGGAACATTATATTTAGAAATATAATATTAATCATATCATATAATAAAATATAATTTATTGTGACCACTCTGTAAATCTATATTAAATTATTATGGGATCTCCTTCAATGCTTTCAGAATTTTTACTTTTTAATATATATATATTTTAAATATATTTCTATATGAACATATTTTAATTATAGTATATTTATTGAACAAAAATTATTATTTTATTTATCAAAATAAACAGAAAATAGTTCAAACTTTGCTAAAGTGATTGTTTTGAACTATTAACTCAGACATTTTTTAGCTGAAGTATGTGTATCAATACTGTGTGTCATTTGCCCCGTGCTGGTTTTGCCCCATGTGTCTATGCGCCACCCCATACACTTATAAGATTTTTAAACAAAATAAACCACTTTAATGATTTATTTTCACACAAAATCTGTTGCTCTTTAAATGTTTAATACAAACATGTATTTTTTTCTGCAATCATAGACTATTGGAGTAATGAAAAGCACTTTTTTCTTAGCCCCGTTGTACCCTAGTGGACTGTCGGTCCACTAGTATTTTTGCCTTTATGTGTAGATGGATCAAATATGTGGGTGACAATGACACTATTTAACTAAAAGCAAGTTCCCTAAACAATCTAAATAACTACATATCCATGAGAATATGCAGCAAACAGGCCTACCCTACAGTGCAGGAGGCTGTGAGGTCAGGTCACTTCTCTTTTAGCAGCGGCTATAACGGGCAGCCGCTCTCATACGAGTATAAATAGAGCACACACGCAGTAACAGCAGGCCAGACGACACCACATGACTTCCTTGTACAAGGCCAATCGATTGTGTCCAAATGTGCATTTACAGCCTGTACACTGGGAAAAGGTGGATCTGATCTCACGGTGTGAGTCAGAGAAAGATCACTGGACTCAACTGGCATGCCAGAGGCGTAAGAAATGAAGATCTCACAAACTGCATGTAGGTCCACAGTCATATATTCAGGGAATTTCCCTGGATCGGATAACATGAAACTCTAAATCCACTAACTTTCGTAATCTAAACCGTTTATAAAGAGGGAGAAAAGCACCAGAAGCCAGTGCATCATGGAGATTGGGTTTATGTCTGGCTGCACTTCTGAAGTGTCCCCTCAAGGATCAATAGACGATATATATAAATTAAACAACCTGAAAAATAGAAATAAAACCAAGACAACAACACAAAATCCTTCATTAATGCTATAAGACAAAACAGGACTGGACACACATTATTTGTCACTTTTGAACAAGTGAACAGAAAGATCATCGGGCTGGTTGCATAAATTGCTTAGACTAAAGTTTCTTAAAAGTCAAGGTAGTGATTTGAATCAGAAAAGTAAGACTGATTACCTCTCGACTAATTGCTAGTTGGTCAAATTAGCTAATAGTGGCTAAGTTTATGCAACAGCCTACAAATCCTTAATGCTTCAGACCTACCTAGACTAAAATCCCTTTTAATGTGACGGCTTTTAACAGCTTCTTGCTAAAAAAGCATCTTGTAACCTTATAGCTTAAACACACACAACCTCCTTTTAGACGCTAGAGACAGACGGGCTCCAGTGTGACGTTCACACTAGTAAATATACAGCTCTGATGGACACGATGAACAGAAATACACATCATTTAGAGAGCGAGAAAGAGAGAAGGCAAAGCCACAACACAGAGATAGGATTGTGTAAATGATGAAGCCCTGTATAATCACACTATGATCAAGTCAAGTCAACTTTATTTATATAGCGCTTTTAACAATGTAGATTGTTTCAAAGCAGCTTTACAGTGTTAAACAGGAAAGTAATGCAGCATAATTTTATTCAGCTGTATAGCCATTTGATGTCATCAGTTCATTTCAATTTCCATACGGTGACAGTGTGGGCTTTAGATCAATAATTAGATCAGTAATTTAGTTTATATGTAGCCTGACGTCGTCATACTCAATTCTAGTCAGAATTTGAGTCTGATACTGCTCCGTTGGGCTGTGATTATGGGGCGTGTTTAAACCGAACCAGGAAAGACCTCAATTGGATAGACCTACAACCAATCAGAGCAACGGAGCGACGCATAACGTTGGTTAGTTGTCAAATGTCAACAGAACTCAACTGCACTGTGTTGCCAAGTCCGTGGGTTGAAGCGACCCACATTATGTGATATACAGACCCAGGAATGCGAAATTTAGCAGCAGCCGTGCCAAAATAACACATATTTTACCCCCCAAATGCCATTTTTCCCGGAGATTATGATTACGTTACTGTTTATCATCTGTCCATCATCGTCTAAAGCCCGCCCTGACAATTTCATTGGTCCGAACAGTTTCTGTTCGGGCATAATTACTCCTCTACGGATCAAGTCCAGACCGAACTGCCCGTGCAAATATTTCTGTGGGCGGGGCTAAGTTCGTCTGGCATCCAGGCTAGTTTATATGTAGGGCTGGGCAAAAAAAATCGATTTTCCGATTAATCGTTTTTTATAACAGGGTCGATTCAAAATCGATTCTCAAAGGCCACGAATCAATTTTTTTCCATATTTTATATTTATATTTTTTCCATATTTCCGTATTACCACTCAAAGAAGTTGCCTTCTGCCAGAGCACGTTGACCAACTCCTTTTCTTGCAAAAAAATCACCGTTTCCAATGAGGCAATGTTACTGTACATTAAGCCTACTGTTAGTATAGTGTTAAAGTGTTAGTTTATGTAAAAGTGTCATTTATGAATGTATTCATCATATGAATTTCTTTCTTCTGTTGAACACAAAAGTTGACTTCCATAATATTGAAAAATAAAAAGTCATTTTGAGAACAAAAACAGTTTGGTTCCCCATATTCTTCAAAAACAATTTTTTTTTGTTCAGCAGAAGAAAACAGTTATTATACATGATGAATACATGCATAAATGATGACATATTTTTTTTATTTTTGGGTGAACTATCACCAATAAGCCAGTATTAGCTGTCCTACATTGTTCATAGGCTTGCAGCATCCATGTTACAGCTAATTTTGTAAGATTTTATGATTATTTATCTTAAAAATGAAATAACCTGATCCTGTTTGATCAAGGAATGCGACTGTTCTGACTTTTTTCAGCATACATTTTTCATCTTGCATCAAAATTGTATTGTTTTTATTTAGCATAATTGTATGAATTTGAAAATTAAAGCTGGGTTCTGTTTTAATGTACCCAAGTGTACCTAAAATAAAAGAGTTTAATATACAGGTTTGTGGCTTAATTTCTTTTTATTAATTACCCACTTTTAAACTTATGTTCACTGTTCTTTGTTATAAATATAGTATATGTATTAAATCTATATTCATTGAGTTGAATCGAGAATCGAATAAAGAAAATCGAATCGAGAATCGAAATCGAATCGATTTGAGAGCTTGTGAATCGAAATCGAATCGATCTGGAACATCTGAATCGATACCCAGCCCTATTTATATGGTTCATTTAGTTTATTAATTATATTTATTTCGATGTTAGGTTGAAAAATGTAGTGTCCCCAACTGAGCATGCCAAGCCAGAGCCAAGCCAGAGAGGTGATGTGATCAGACACATCACATCACATCACAGGTGTCTGAAAACACATTTTAAACTATTTACACTTGACACCTTAAAGGCACAACACTCAATACATTAAAAAGCAAATACGAAATTGATCATAGATTAATTTGTTACAAAAGTGAATTTACAGACACCGCTGTAAAAAAAAAGTTGCTGCCTTACATTTTTAAGTACAGTCAACTTGGTTAAGTCATTTCAACTTAAATTACATTAAACAGACAAAGAGTTGAATCTTGTATAACTTATAAAAAAAGTTGAAAGTTGCTGAACTTATTTTGATGAGTTAAAGCATTGTAAAACACATGTTGTCATAACTTATTGATCGTATCATTTTTTTCAGTGTAGTTTCTGTCAGCACCATAAGAAAAGTTGTACTCCCGGAAAATAACCCAAAAAGTTCTATATATGGAGAAATTACTTAAATTATGGCATCATACTTTTATGTTGAACAGGTTTTTCTAGTGATAAAGTATGTTTATGAGCTGTTTAATACAATTGCATCAAAATAAAAATGAATTCAAACTAAATTAAATTAATTAAAACCGAATGATCCCATGATGGGAAGCTTCTATATGAAGCGACAGATGGAATTCGTTAAGGTTCTATATAGAACCCTTTCTTCTAAGTGTGTATAAAGTATACATAATATATTTAATATAGGCCTTGTTTCACAGACAGGGCTTAGACTAAGCCAGGATTATGCCTTAGTTTAATTAGGGCATTTAAGTTTTTAAACGTGTCTTAGAAAAAAGCATTGCTGGTGTGCATCTTGAGACAAAACTGATATGTAAAGCAAACAATCACAGGTTGTTTTGTTCTACTTCATGTTTATGGGTGATATTTAAATTCTGTTCACTTTACTTAAAAATATTGCATTTTGTCACAACTTAATTGAATTGTGTTCAATCAACCTAATATAATTTAAAACTGAAGTTTACTTCATTAACTTCTGTTAAAACCACATGAATCATTTTTGTTGACATAACTAACTGGGCAGTGGATATGTAGTTCCCAGCATGCTTTGCAAGAGACTGCATTAGGAGAGTGAATTTATGGAATTTAGTGTTATTTTTTGTGTAAAGGGAAAGATGTTAGTTAATGTTCAGTTATATTGAACATTTTAGAGGAACATTTAGAGGTGTTTCTGTAATGTTTTTGAATTTTGTGGTTTCAATTATGCTGAAGAGTGGCACCTGTGCTTCCTCCTGTGATCTATGCTTATGTCTGGAGTGACACCAGTCTTTTTTATATTTTCATTTCATACATTGTGTATGATGTCATAAGTATATAAATACCATTTAAACTGTATTTGATACGATTGTACATGACATTGTCACAAATTGAGTTGGACCAACACACACGTTTCCCGGAAATTCTGTAGAATTCAACCAATCAGATGACGACTTTAAAAGTGTTTCCCATTTTGCGTGCAAATTACCCTATTACGAATTATAGGCATTATAGGCTCATCCCAGCGCTGGATAAATGCTTTGCTCCTGATTTCCATTCAAACCAATGCACATTCATGTTCATTGATAGGTCATAGTAGCGCTTTAGTTCATGGTGTAGCCTGGTGTTTTCTCTGAGAGGGTTATCGTGAATAAAGCCGTGCTTCTGCTGTGATCATGTGACTTATAGAAGACTGACTCGTTCTTCACACTGTGGTAGAACTATGAAGTGAATAAATACATGCATTTAATTTGGTAACACTTCGATAGTCCACTTAGACATTTTACTAACTATTAGTAACTGCAACTACATGTCAACTAGCAGTCATTAGGGTATTAGTAGACTCAGGGGCGTAAATCGCCGGGGGGACGGGGGGGACAGGACCCCCCCAATCTGAGGGCTGTCCCCCCCTAAAAACCATGCTGAGTATTGTAAATAATATAACAATATATACTTAAAATAAATGTGGAAGTAGTAAAACAATACAAATGCAAACGGGACAAAAAATGCGTTTTAAGTTTAGAATATTTTGAGTCCCCCCTCCCCCCTTGCCCCACAGTGGTTTGATCCACCGTGCACCTCAACTAACGTTACCCATAGACCGTAGAAAAACTACCACAGAAGTTTGGGGAGAGAACAAGGCTCTTCAGACTGCAGTTGTGAAACACCAGTAGTAGCTGTCAAGGCTATTTTATTCACTTTAAACGTCAGATGAAGTAATTCTTTTCTCTTTAATACAGATTAGGCAAAACACTGTTAACATCACTTGCCCACCGCCGCACCGCACCGCCCCGCTGTATAGTAATACAATCATTTAGTTCAGTTTGAGAACTGACAAAACAATTAAAAACTGAACGTGTCTGCTCAATACAGCACGAGCCGAACGAGCAAACAGCTGACAGACAAGATTATCCAAGATTTGGTTTCAAAGCGTAAAAGCGCCTTTTTAAGGGAGTGTGTCATTGGACTGTTTTGTTGTTGTGTTTTTCATTACGAATAATAGGCTAATGAACCCAAAATTCAAGCAACCCGCCCACAAATTCTAAAAATTGGCTAATTCTAAACGTAAAGATCAGTCAGATCTGTGTAGGGTTTTGCTCAATATGATAATAAGTGGCAGATCAGAGGCTTGCTGCAGTTGAATATCTAAATATCTGAATATCATAGTATAAAATACTATGTGGAGGACGCAAGATAATGTAATAATTATAATATGACTGCATGGTGAACCTTAATCGTATTTAAACTACTATCGCTTTGTGTTGTTGGTCAGATAAAATGACAGAGAAAAGAAAAACGGACATTAGATAATTTTTCAGTACACCAAAACGCCAAATAAGTACGAAATGTTTTTTTTGTTTTTTTTGTGGGACACATATCCTTACAAGTACGATTTTGGCTGTATTATTTGTGTCCCCTTCAAAAATTGCTCTTGAGAAATTTCATGTTTATTGTCCCCCCCAACTTTTAGATGAAATTTAATATCTTAATATCTTCTAACACTTTATTTTGATGCTCCTCAACAGAAATTCTACTGACTATATAAGTAACTTTACAACTGCATATCAACTTTTTCTACTAACCTGAACCTTAACCTAACAGGCTACTAATATTCTAATGACTGATAGTTGACACGTAGTTACTTATAGTTAGTAGATTGTCTAAAGTAGACAAATAAAGTAACCTTGAGATCCACATTATTAAGCACCACTAGTTTAAACATTGTTTGTTTAAAGTCTCTTTTCATCTGTTTTCTGGTCCAGCCGGTGAAAATGGTCCATCTGATCACATGATTTGAGGAATAATTTCTGTCTGGAGCACAAATGCTGCATGAAGTGCTTAGTGAGCAACAAAAACAGTGATGCTGGCCTCTAATAATAGTTGATAATAAGCAGCTCAGCACACTGTAACTCATCTCATACACATACTGTGTGTGTGTGTCTGACAGAACAGAAGCGTAAAGCTTTAACAGTGTCAAATGTGCTTGATCAGATCTGCTGTGTCACTGACTGAACATCGTCCTGAATATTAACAGATCCGTCTCTGATCGCAAAGTCATTCAGCATGACACACACACACAGATGCACATGTCAAATAGACAAATAACAGCCTTCATGTGTTATTTATTAAGTATTGCACTGATGCTGCTATATAAGATCATGTTTCAAGTCACAATCGTTCTCGGCAATGAGATATTTTGCGGTCCACATGAGCTGAATCAATAGTACAGGACATCCAATAAAGTGGTTTTCTTACTCGATTTTTTCATCTTGTTTTCCAGCACAAATATCTAAACATTCTTAAATTAAGTTACATTTACTGGAGAAGCAAAATGACTTCAGATGTTACATTTTGTTTACTGGAAAGTGAGTTTATGCTTAAAACAAGAACATATATCTGCTAGTGGGGTCAGAAAAATGATCTGTAGCAATATTTTACTATGTCATTGTTACATATGTTACATTTATTTACTATAACTATAAATTATGCATAATTACTTGCAAATAGCCCTAAACCTAACCCTGTAGTACTTAATATTACTGAGTACTTAAATGTATAATTAATGTAGCACCTTAAAATAAAGTGTAACCCAAATAATCTTACTTCAAAGGGAAAACACCATTGTCAGATATTTGTTCTTGTTTTAATACATTTTACATGAAGCGAGACTTAATATCGTATGTAATTCTGCTTCTCATGTAACTGTATCTTGATGTAAAATTTTTTAGATATTTGTCCTTGAAAACGAGACAAAAAAACTGAGTTCAAAAATCATATTTTACAGAGTGGCAGACTCACCAGCTATGAGGTTCAGGTGTGAGCTGCTGGTGTAAAGCCAAAGAGAATCCGAAGAAACTTCCCTCCTCTCCCTCCTTGATGAGAATGGTTGTTGTGTCCAGGTTAAACGCTGAGATCCGGGAGCAGAGAGCGAGCAGGAGCAGGAGCAGGAGTCCATCCGCGCCCCTCCGCTGCGTGTGCCAGACGGACATGACAGTCCTAGATCACCAGCACAAGACACTAGAATGTCTTGAGAAGTGAGTAGTGTCTGTTTGCTGTTGCCAGTCTGAGATCGGCTACAGCCGGTAGTACGACTGCCAAAGAAAGACTGCACAAGTGCACAGCCGCGCACACACACACACACACACAGAGCCGTGAATAGACCACCCACACCCCCCTCAGCTGACATCATCACTCAGCGATCCGTGCCACATTGATCAGGATACGCTGAAGAATACAAGGACCCACAGCTGCAGATCTGTGTTGAGTCACTCCACAAAACTTACGTTTAGAAAAGACCAAAGCAAATTCCTGTAACTTTTCAAACATGCCCCCAGACACAGAATGTGAAAGTGCCATTCAATTGCATTGACGCCTCTATCATCGATATACAAAGATGATATGCCTACTGTGTGTCTAACTGGGTTGATTGCTTGCAGTTCATACACTAGACTTGGGCTCAATGTCAGGATGCTGCAATTCATTCATTACGAAGAGAAGCTAATGCCTTAACACTTTGTTTTATGGTGTCCTTGTTAAACATTACATGTACTTACTGTAGTAGCGACTAATTATGCATAATTACATGCAACTAAACTTAAACCAAACCTTATAGTAAGTACAGGTTGTTAATTAAAGGTCCCGTTCTTCGTGATCCCATTGTTCAAACTTTAGTTAGTGTGTAATGTTGCTGTTAGAGCATAAATAATACCTGTAAAATTATAAAGCTCAAAGTTCAATGCCAAGCGAGATATTTTATTTAACAGAAGTTCCCTTTCAAAGCCTACAGCGAACGGCTGGCTTGGACTACATCCTGGTACTTCCTTCATAAATTACGTCAGTAGAACAATAGAACAGACTAACCTCCGCCCACAAGAATATGTGAAAAAAGGGGGCGTGGTCTTGTTGCTGTCCCACGTGGAGAAGAGGACGTGTCGCGTGGAGAAAAGGAATTGTTGCGTTTGAGTGTGTTTGTCGCCATGTCGTCAAGACGCTGTTATTTTCATCCCGGAGTCAAATCACCTTTGTTTGGCTTTCCCAGGGACGCTGTAGAGATCATTAAGCGCATATATCTCCCGTTAAGAGGCGAGACCTTTCCACGTGCGCTAAGCTGCTGTCGAATCACAACACAGGAACCGTGCCACGTTTGCTAAGCTGCGGTCAAATCACAACACGGGAACCGCTGGCACAATCAGAACTCGTTACGTATTTCTGAAGGAGGGACTTCATAGAATAAAGGAAGTCATCAGCCGTTTTTAGGACAGTGAAAACAGCGGTATACAGAGATGAGTAAATTGTGTGAAAAATACTGTTTTTTTTACACGCGAAACATGAACACATGTTATATTGCACACTGTAAACACAATCAAAGCTTCAAAAAAACACGAAGAATGGGACCTTTAATATTACTCAGTACTTAAATGCATAATTGCATTGATACCTTAAAATCAAGTGTTACCCAAATTCTACTATAATGACAGCGTCATATCATAGTATCAGGTTTGACTAATTTAGACCATCCCCTGTGATTTAAATAAAAACATGGAATGCAATTGACGAGTTGATGAAAGAATGATGCTGTCATTGTTGCAGAATTTGGGTTACACTATTTTAACGTGTCTTTGTTACAGTGTAATTGTACATTTAAGTACTGTGTAATATTAATGATGTACTTAATATAGGGTTCGGGTTAGTTGCATGCAATTATGCATAATTTACAGTTATTACATGCAGCATACACTATATTGCCAAAAGTATTAGGACACCCCCCCCCAAATCATTGAATTCAGGTGTTCCAATCACTTCCACGGCCACAGGTGTATAAAATCAAGCACTAGGCATCCAGACGCTCCTACAAACATTTGTGAAAGAATGGGTCGTTCTCAGGAGCTCAGTGAATTCAAGCATGGTTCCGTGATAGGTTGCCACCTGTGCAATAATTTCCTCACTACTAAATATTCCACAAATGTTAGTGGCATTATAACAAAGTGGAAG
This sequence comes from Romanogobio albipinnatus, assembly GCA_023566225.1. NCBI lineage: Eukaryota > Metazoa > Chordata > Actinopteri > Cypriniformes > Gobionidae > Romanogobio > Romanogobio albipinnatus. The sequence goes on from CM042254.1 coordinate 43,446,215, forward strand.
CAATTGGGAACAACAGCAACTCAGCCACGAAGTGGTAGGCCACGTAAAATCACAGAGCGGGGTCAGTGCATGCTGAGGTGCACAGTGTGCAGAAGTCACCAACTTTCTGCAGAGTCCAGACCTCCAGCTCCAGACCTCCAAACTTCGTGTGGCCTTCAGATTAGCTCAAGAACAGTGCGTAGAGAGCTTCATGGAATGGGTTTCCATGGCCGAGCAGCTGCATCCAAGCCTTACATCACCAAGTGCAATGCAAAGCGTTGGATGCAGTGGTGTAAAGTATGCCGCCACTGGACTCTAGAGCAGTGGAGACGTGTTCTTTGGAGTGACCAATCACGCTTCTCTGTCTAGCAATCCGATGGACGAGTCTGGGTTTGGCGGTTGCCAGGAGAACGGTACTTGCCCGACTGCATTGTGCCAAGTGTAAAGTTTGGTGGAGGGGGGATTATGGTGTGGGGTTGTTTTTCAGAGGTTTCAGAGGCTTGGCTCCTTAGTTCCAGTGAAAGAAACTCTTAATACGTCAGCATACCAAGACATTTTGGACAATTCATGCTCCCAACTTTGTGGGAACAGTTTGGGGATGGCCTCTTCCTGTTCCAACATGACTGCGCACCAGTGCACAAACCGTCGGCCCATAAAGACATGGATGAGCGAGTTTGGTGTGGAGGAACTTGACTGGCCTGCACAGAGTCCTGACCTCAACCCGATTGAACACCTTTGGGATGAATTAGAGCGGAGACTGCGAGCCAGGCCTTCTCGTCCTACATCAGTGACTGACCTCACAAATGCGCTTCTAGAAGAATGGTCAAAAATTCCCATAAACACACTCCTAAACCTTGTGGAAAGCCTTCCCAGAAGAGCTGAAGCTGTTATAGCTGCAAAGGGTGGGCCAACTCCATATTAAACCTACGGATTAAGAATGAGATGTCATTAAAGTTCATGTAAAGGCAGGCGTCCCAAAACTTTTGGCAATATAGTGTATGTAACAAGGACATATATTAAGTGTAAAGTGTTACCAATTTTGTATGGAATCATGTTAATATTTTGGTCTGTTCCTCACACAAAGCAATGAAAATACAGACGACTCCAGTACTTTCAAGATACTTTCGTCATTTCTGAGAGCATCCACTCTTTATTTTATGGACATGTGAACATCTGTCCCCTTTTGTGTCCACTAAAGAAAGAAAGAAGACAGTAAAGATCAGATACACAGATGACACTGATGCAGCAGTAATGAGAAGAATGAATGATAAAGAGAATGTAAAGATGCTTTTGTGCTGTAATCTTGGCCTGTCCTGTCGACAGTGTTGTGACATGTGGCCACAGCTGTTCCCGTGAGTCATGTGACCTCCTCTCTTCCTCTCTAGCCTTATGCAACTGTCAGTCAAGATCTCACACGCTATAAACACGTTTCTGCACACGGAAAGGTGCTTGACATTCAGTATTAGTTCGATAGTTATGCGAATATATAGGTTAAATATTTTAGGATAAAACTGTTCCTGTAGTGCATCTGTTTCACCACTCAACATTTGTGAAGTCTCTGCCATTTACATGAATGTTATTTTTATTTATTTACATCTTTGTCCTTCAAAGCATATAAATCAATGTGTGCTTCAGATACGCTAATGCATTCATAAAATTCAGCATTTTACTACAAAATTCAAAATGGCCAATGCTCAAAAATATGAGAAAATTGGATATCATTCAAATCTAACGAGAACGGTTTTGTGATTTTTGAACAAACAGTTCAGAAGTTATAAGCAAAAATGGCCATTTTTCGTAACTCCGGAGCAGTAGGTGGCGCTGCGTCGAAACACAGCATCTAGCCTCAGGTCATGGCAAGCGCTACGTAAAATTTGTTTGTGCGTTTTTCAAAAATGGTTTAACTAATCGAATTCCATAACCTTTTGTCGGCATGGTCTGAAGATGAAAATTTTCATGAAAATCCGAGCAGCGGCCTAGGAGGAGATCACAACATTCAAAATGACAGAAAATTACGTCATAGAGTGCAATTGAATCGTCATGAGCTAAGGAATCAGAAGATTTTCTAGCCCATACGGTTCAAAAGGTATTCACCCAAACATGAGTGAAACTTTGAACAGGTGGTGGCGCTATAGGGATTGAGTTGGAGACTCCAAAATTTGTATAGTTAATGTTGGGCCTGTGTAACTGTAATCATATTATTGATGCTACTATCTATAAAAAAAAAATCCCAATGGGGAAATACATTACTGCAATTCCACTACAAAAATAATTCTACTACAATTCCGTTGCCATTTTGCACCAAACCTATTTTTTTTTGTAGTGGTACAGCATTGCCATATGGAAACATTGATATTTTGTCTAAAAAAAATCCCCCTTGAGAAGAGATGTTTAGAAATGAGGTTATTAGAGCAATTTCTGGAACACTTCAACAGGTGTCTTCTGTGTAAGGGTGACAGTGGGAAAAAGAGTTTGGAGGGACATTCAAATGTCATTTTACTTAAAAACAGCAAATCATTGGCTACATTAAGGCCTGCCCTTTTAATTACCATAGTACAATACAGGGCTCGACATTAACGCTTGGGACAAGTGGATTTCTTTGAAGGGGCAAGTGAAAGAGAATTTTATTTGCCCAACCGGACAAGCTGATTAAAACGTCAAAAAATAACTAGGGAATCACCAAAATGCAACAATAATTCTGCATTCATTTAGTGTATCGATAGTGGATAATAATATATAATGTATAATGAACTGACTGTAACAAGGTTGCGCTGTTGACGCTTGCGCAGCCTCTCGAGGAGAAATTACAACAAATGAGCACAGCTCACACAGAGAAACTCAGTTAACATACACGGTTAACATTACAATTTGTTTTTATATTTATAACATATGATAGATTGCTGTTTTCCTGAATACCATCACTGAAAATGCCACCGATTTCATATGACAGTTCAATAAAAAATTAATTAACATTAAGTCACTTACATTTTAGATGATATATTCTCTGTTTTTGTTCGATTTCAGCAGCAAAAATAGTTCCAAACAAAGATCACAGCAGAACCATAACGCTTCTCACAGCAACGGTGTGTTACTGAATGATTCAGCATTTTGAATGAATCGGTTGAATCAAAGATTCAATGACCTATTCGTAAACGACTGCCTCATTCTTGAATGAATCATCCGTTTGAATTAATCGTTTAAATCAGGGGTCTCAAACTCGCGGGCCACTTGCGGCCCGCAGGATGATATTTTGTGGCCCCCTTCTTGACATCAAAGTTTAGTGTTAGTGTGGCCCGCGCGTTGCTCTGAAAAGCAACTTTTTGCTGAATCGTTGCGTGTGCAGCGCTTGCCATGCTTGCCACGCTTGCTGCCTCCTTTGTGTGTGTGTGTGTGTGTGTGAGAGAGAGAGAGAGAGAGAGAGAGAGAGAGAGTTGGCTCGCCCCTCCCTCGTGCAGTATAATTGGTTGACACCGCGTGATTGACAGTAACAGACGAACGAAGCTGATCAGACAGTTGAAACGAATGTGGTCTTACAGCACTCGTCAATGTCAAAATGATTGAGATGGCCAATCAAATCAAAGTAGGCGGGGTTTACGTTCTCTATTGGCTCGTGCACACTGCACAGTCTTCACACACAGACCAGCGCGTCAATCTATTGCTTAATGCCGTTGCTGAGAGAGACTCTATTCTTTCCGGACAAAATGCAAAGTGCCCATGGTCTTATTATATAATCATTGATGAGCATCTTTGATTTTAATGAAGAAAAACTATATGAGAGCGGATTAGAACCCGGAACCTTTGACACAGTTGACAAAAATTCTACCACCAGACCACTAGAGAATTCAATAGTCTTTCGCGGATCTTTGTATTTATTCACTCATTCATGCAAAGAATATCGGGACTAATAATATATTTGACGCAAATATTGTTTACAAATAGTCCCAAAAAGATTATTTCCCAACTAGAATTGGACCTAGAATTTCGCTCACTGTTCTGTTTGACCTGGTTATGAACTTGCTGTGAATTAGTCTATTATTTAAAATAAAATTTAAATCATTAATTATTTCATATTACATGATTTAATTTCTATAGGCTATATTTAGTTCAAATTCAGAGGAACAGTTCATGTTCAGAAGAAACATTCATGTTTCTAAAGATAACTGTAAATAATAAAGATTGAGAAGATTGGATCAGTTGTGCTACTTTTTATGTGGAATACTTGATGCGGCCCAGCCTGACCCAGAGTCTACCTCCAGCGGCCCCCAGGTAAAATGAGTTTGAGACCCCTGGTTTAAATGAATGACTCAATGACTCACTCATTAAGACGGTCACCTGCTGCCACCTACTGGTGGTTTAGTTTATTTATATTCAAACATATTTAAAGGTCCCATGGCATGGCATTTTTCTATTATTTTATAATGTTTCCTGAGGTGTACTTATATTGTTAGTATGACTTTTACATCATAAAATGTCATAATTTAGAAATAAAAGGCATTTTTTCAATACTGCTGTTTGCCCTGTGGCTGAATGCCCTGCTTCAAGAGGCGTGTCTGCTGTGAGACTTCAGTAAAAACGCCCACTGTTGTGATTGGCTGACATCTAGAACGATTCAGTCCGATTTGGTGAACTGATTCGGTTCACTAAAAAGAACAGGTTCAAAAGAAAGATCGTTCGCGAACCGGACATCACTAACGTACCAGAGACGGAGCTCAGCGATCGCTAACAAAGTTATTTATAGTACCTACTGAGTTATGAGAGCGCTGTCAGTCAGCGCTGTGAGTTTATTGTGTTTGTATCTGAGAGTTCTGAATAAACACGAGTCCCAGTCACACCGAGTCCGTCTTCATCATTATTACCAACTGTGTAACACATGCAAAGTACCATTACAGCTGTCGAGATGAACGAGTTAAAAGTAAGTGTTGATAATAGCATTATTTTTAAAATAAAATAAAAGCGTCAGTGACGCGCGTTGAGTACACAGCGCAAACAAAGACACAACAGCAGTAATCGAATGTAATCCAGTTTATTGTGGGGCTAGGCTGGCTAGCCCGAATATGCTCACGCTTAACTTACCCCCCTTCTGCTTAATCTCACGCCGCGTTTGGTGCCTCCGCTGTGGGCCAGATGCAGTACTGGGGGTCGGGGATGTTGAAGGCCAACGGCCAGTGCAGCCCGAGCTTCGGCGTGTGTGAGGCCGATGTTGAGCAGAAACTCATGACTGTATGCACATTTTAGAACCGGTAGACGCGACGAGGACGTACAAAAACACTGACTCACAAGATAGAAAACACGAAAACACCGTTCTGTCTGGAGAGAGAGAAGCCGCATTGTGTGCACGAATAATAAATAATTAGCTACACATCAGAAATTACTGATCACAGATCAGAAGGAACTGAAAAAAGACTTCTGTTTTCATTTGTACATCCAAGCACTGAGAAACTGCCAGCATTCACTCGTTCACAAGCAATGATCTCTCGAGCGTTTGCATGGGCGTGCCAGATTCTCTGGGCGGAGGAAAGGGAGGTAACCGTTCCTGCTTGGACGTCAAAACAGGAGACTTCAGGATTGGCTCGTCTGGCCTGTCATTTTCTCAAAGGCAGAGAGAGACAGCCAGAACTCGGGTTTACACCGATCAACATTTCTATCCACTTGGGGACAATATTCAGGCAAGGGGAACTCATATTAATGTTGAAAAAAATTTCATGCCATGGGACCTTTAAAACAATCTCATAACATTATTTAATGCAGTTGTAGCGTAAATTATTTCATTTGATTGGTAACAGCCCTATAGTGGTATAAATATGTGCTATTTTGGCTGGACTGCCTGCTAAATTTCGCATTCCTGGGTCTGTATATCACATAATTGGGGTCGCTTCAACCCGCGGACTTGGCAACACAGCGCAGTTGAGTTCTGTTGACATTTGACAACTAACGTTATGCATCGCTCCGTTGCTCTGATTGGTTGTAGGTCTATCCAATTGAGGTCTTTCCTGGTTCGGTTTAAACACGCCCCATAATCACAGCCCAACGGAGCAGTATCAGACTCAGATTCTGACTAGAATTGAGTATGACGACATCAGGCTAGTGAATGACAGATTTACTTGTCCGAAGGACAAGCACGTGAACCGGCTTAATGTCGAGCCCTGCAATATATTGTATGTTTTTCTGAACAAGGAAATGAGTAGAAATGAATTCTTGCCATACAGCAACTCCGTAAAATAACGGGTTAAACCTTAATAAAACACTTCAATAGTCAATTAAAAATGATTTTATACTTGTAGAAGAGGAAGTTCAGCAGTGCCCTCTGCTGGACATCATTATTATCCATTCAACAATCCTACAGGACAAGCTTACTAGCGATCATACACCGATCACACAAACGGACAGCCAATCAAACCACTAATGTTATCCTGTTTCTTCTAGATTCACAAAAAAAATTTAATTCTCCTTTCCTTTGTTTAGATCACACAAACAGTACACACGTGCATGTGCTAATGACCACCCATACCAATGTAAAACTTGATGATCATTTAAATGGGGTTCCTGTCTCCGTGTCCTTACCGACACACTGTGACGATGACCAAATGTACCTAAGAACCAGTCCACACTTGTTGTGAATGAGTGCAATCAATAACGTCCACTATGGTTTCAGATCATGGAACGTAAAAAAATATGGATGACGCAAATTCATTGGCTTCCGCTGAAGTTACTGAAGCCTCCGGAGGTCCAAATATGGCGCTGACATCTTGCGCAGATTTGGGACTAGTCTGTGCAGTAGTGATCTCGGGACCGGACTCTAGTGATGTGTCGTTCATGAACGATTCGTTCATTTTGAACAAATCCTTAATATGACTCGGGAACGACGAGTCGTCTCAGAGAGCGATTCGTTCATTTTGTATTGACCCGCGCATGCGCATTGCGCAACATCTCATAGGCTACTACAGGAATCAGAAATTATTAGTTCATCTCTTGAGTCGTTTGTTCATCAAGTCCCAGCCCCATATTAGGGCACGGATATGCAGTCTGTACCGGCGGAAACAGAAAAGATGAGTTCATTTCGAGTCTTTTGAGTCGTTCCTTCAAGTCCTCATAGGCTGAATGCAGAAACAGAAATGATTAGTTCATCTCTCGAGTCAGTCTTCGGGTCCTAGTCTTGAGTGACAGTTGCACTTCAACTGAACCATTGGCTAGACCCTTGTTTGACCCAAACACACATTACATTTGTATGAAGATCATTGATTGTGTTTGTACTTTGTGTAGTTTTACTTTGTGTTTGTAGGTTCAGTTTATTAAGTACAATGTGTGTATATATATATATATAATTTTTTATAATTTAAATAATGATAAAAAACACCACAGGGGCACAAGAAACATTTAACAATAAAAATAGACTGACAGGAACAAGATGTCACTTTTTTATTTTTCAGATGTTTGTTGCAGATATCTTTTGATAATTGTATGAGAATTCCTAAACAAAAAATAATATACAGTCAATAATACGACTGTAATGTTGTATATGTTGCGAGACACTGAACCCGGGAGCGGTCACGTGACAAAAGAACGAGACTAGGACCCGAAGACTGACTCGAGAGATGAACTAATCATTTCTGTTTCTGCATTCAACCTATGGGGACTTGAAGGAACAACTCAAAGACTCCGGTGACTGGGACTTGATGACTGGGACTTGATGACTGGGACTTGATGAATGAATGACTCAAACCGAGACTCGAGAGATGAACTAATCAGATCTGTTTCCCGACGCATATGTATTACACGGCTGTCACGGCCAGATCAGAGCATCAGACATGATGACGGTACTAACGGCTCGAACCTGAAGACAGACACGAGAGGTAAACAATTTGAAAAACAAAAAAAGAAGAACGATTTGGATCGGGAGGTGAGGTGAACTAACAGACTGCATACATAGCCTGAATCAAGCTAAGAAATTCATTTATAATTTATTTCTCAAAGTTTGGCCATGGCTGCATTAGCTTATAGTTCATTTTTTTATTCCAAAAGTACTAAATGTGTTTAAAAAATGAAAAATGTAACATTTTAATTAGATTCTGCTGAAATGAACGAAATGACTTGAAAAAAGATTCGTTAATTTTGCTGAACGAGATTCAAAGATCCGAGTCAGTAAAATGATCCGAACTTCCCATCACTACAATATACTGATTCACAAGCTCGGAAGCTAGGGAGCTGATTGAGACGCTATCACGTGCTATCGGAAATTTTCCCACTTCTGAAGTGATACGAGCTCATTGCATTCAAATTTTGACCTGAGAAGGTGTTCATGTCCAGTTTTAACTAGGAAACTAGTATTTACGATAATTCCGATAACACGTGAAGGCAGAATGTGCTGATGAGGTGCAGGTGAGGAACAGGAGGGATGCTGGGAAATGTAGTGTGCTAAGGTTACTGGGCTAGTGATGGGAGTTCAACAAACAATGAACAATTAAATTTTTAATAATGTTAACAAAGACACACACAAAAAGAAATATATATTGCTAATGCATTGACTAATGTTAACAAATGAGACCTTATTGTAAAGTATTACTGTATCTTTTTTTTATTAATTTTAATAACCACCACTTGTGTTCATGCAACATGTGTAAATAAGTTGATTTACTGCTAAATGAATGGGGACATCGCTAGCTGGTAAACTGTTCTAAATCAGGTATTTCCTCGCTCTTATAAGATATTATAAAAAGGTGATTTCATTTCATGTTCAGCAACAAATGTAATATGTAAATAATAATTTACGAGATAACTGCATTTTATAGTGGATGTGCAGCACAGCTCAAAGGATTTATGAAAAATCTCAAGCATAAAACATTTTATTATTGCACACAAATCCATTGCAATTACTGTGATAAAGGCAGCACAATATATACAGTTCATATACAGTGGCCTTTAGGAAGTATTCACACCCTTTTGTTAAACGTTGACATATTTTTGTCTTCCTTCAATGACAACAAAATCGAAACATTTACAAATCAAAAACAGCAAAATCAACCTGGAATCTTCACTTCAATGAGAAATAAACGGGAATTAATACTTTCTAAAGGCACTATACAATTATAATGTGTACAATATTTCAGCTCAAATACTGATACCTGCCACTAAAACGACGCAAATCTGAGTAAATAATTAAACTTCTGTCGGTGATTCATCTCTGGGTTCTTTGTGTTATATTATGCCAAGCAAATATGAAAGCCAGATAGAAGACAAACATCACTATAACAAATAACCCAAAAGAAATCTTATGGCTGTTATCACATACAGTTTCTGAAGGAGCAGGTGATTTTGAATGCTGCTATCACAGAGCAGTTGCAGTACTTCAGTTCATCCTGTTAAACATCGACTACGAGTCAAAATTCAGCATAACAATACTTTTCCATCTTCTTGCACCGTTTCATGCAAACTATGTTTTCTCAATGTATCATATAGTCTTTCACATCAAGTACAAAAATATATTTCTATTGACAAAAGCGAACGTCAGTAAATATTAGTTATCTTCGGACGGGTACAAAGTTACTAATTGTTCAGTTTTGTTACTCGTCTAAGCTTTTAACATCACATCAGCACATGGAAGTAGATGCCTTACAAGGTTCAAACACAGAATGAAGTCTAATGTACTTTTCTTGTTTGACGAAGACAGAAGAACCGCTCGTTTTTCTGCCTTACAAACATTTGAAAAGGGACTGAAAAAATACTCTCGTAGTTCATGTGTAGTAGGCACATACACTAGCTGAAAGGTGAAGTGTGTCAGTTCTGCTCCATGTTGAACCTGTGCTGTAGATCGCCGTTTCACAGTGTTACACTCTTCAGCACGTCAAACTACCTGACGGACTTACAGTGACTCAACTGGCAAGAAAGTATCTTAGTGACACACTTCACCTCTGACACAGAAACAGACACACTGCTCAAACGGACAAACGCCTCATCCGTAGTTATAGGTGAAGTTGTACGTGCTGGGCTCTTTCGGCACAGGGGGCGGAGCCTCGGGGATGGTGATGTTTTCCAGATCGAGGAGGCGGAGCTTCATTTCCATGCTCATTAATGTGTCAAGGTCACTTCGTGTGAGGTCGCTGCCCAACTCCTTCCCCAATAGAGCCGAGAGTCCATCCGTCCAGATGCAGTACTGCTCGACAGAAACATCACAAATGTCATTTATCTTGCAACAAATAATCTAACACACATCACTCTGCATTTTCCAGAGTAAAGTGTCAAATATCACATTCAAACTGCACAATCCATCGTGGTCACATGGCCTATAGACCTTCTATAGCCCCGCCCCTTTTCAGCGCAACGCTCGTTGTGTTCTGTCTTCCGGTTTGTATTTCCACAGCATGAAGGTAAGATCTTACAGATTTATGAAAGAACCGCTCATTTGGTCTACTGACGTCTGTTATGACGGCTTACACACACTCGGAGGAACGGCCGAGCTCAGTGTTTTGACTGAATAATACGGTTTCTTTCTCACAAAACCTTATAGTGTGCCTCCTGAACACTTTCCATCTATGGTGCGCGTCTCCCTGTATCATTGTGTGATACTTTTGTATCCTTTTTGTAAAGTTTTAGCCTGGTCACTATTCACTGCCATTAGATGGAGGAGCGCGTACAGGACGTTTTTCAAAATTTCAAAAAAGATAGAAGGACATAGGGCACTGGAACAGCAGCAGGGTGAGTAAAAGATGGCTTTATTTTTTTTAATTATCCCTTAAACTTTTTTAGAGTAACATTGTGTGTGTGTGTGTGTGGGCATGTTTTTGTGAAATATCAGGACACAAATGTGTATAATGACATGGGTATGACATAGGTATTACAAAAAGAGGGTGAAATATGAGGACGTTCCCCATTTCCTCACTTTTCAAAATGCTTATATTTCACACAGAATGAGTTTTTTTTCACAGAAAGTAAACTGCACAGTCTCCTGTGAGGGTTAAGTTTAGGGATAGGGGCAGTGTAGGGGGATAGAAAATACGGTTTGTACGGTATAAAAACCATTACGCCTATGGAATGTCCCCACATTTCACAAAAACACCCCTGTGTGTGTGTGTGTGTGTGTGTGTGTGTGTGTGTGTGTGTGTGTGTGTGTGTGTGTGTGTGTGTGTGTGTGTGTGAGTGTGTGTGTGTGTGAGTGAGTGAGTGAGTGAGTGAGTGAGTGAGAGAGAGAGAGAGAGAGAGAGAGAGAGAGAGAGAGAGAGAGAGAGAGAGACCCAATTGGATCCCATTAAAATTATCATACAGGATATTTACTGTATGTATTGTCTTATAAGACAATTCCCACAGAATCCAATAGGAATCAGATGAGAATATAAATGAAAGACATAAATATCCTATAATTTCTAACGGAATCCTATAAGAACGGTTCAAAAATATGATAGAAATTCTAAATGGAATCCTGTACAGGTTTCTTATTGGAATCCTTTAGGATTTTTTGACAAGGGTTATAAAAGTAAATGGAATAAGAAGCTATACAAGAAATAAAGCAAACAATTCAGTCAAACATACACAGTCCAGTCAGCGCTCTAGTTACATCGGTAAAGTTAAATAGCCTAAATAGTTTAATAACTTTATATATTTAGCCTAAATGTCACGTGTCCGTTCCGCCCAGATCTGTCCCTCCCGTCCCGCCCTGATCTGTCCCTCCCGTCCCGCCCTGATCTGTCCCTCCCGTCCCGCCCTGGTCAGTCCCTCCCATCCAGCCCAGCCCTGATCTGTCCCTCCCGTCCCGCCCTGATCTGTCCCTCCCGTCCCGCCCTGATCTGTCCCTCCCGTCCCGCCCTGGTCAGTCCCTCCCGTCCAGCCCAGCCCTGATCTGTCCCTCCCGTTCCGCCCTGGTCCTTTCTAGGACGTTCCGGCCGGTTCTATTTATTCTGTTTGTTCCCTGTTTTTGTTTTCCTGAGTGTTTTTTTCCCCCCAGATGGAGCGTCTGGTAGCCGCTCCGTAGGGAGGGGGTGATGTCACATGTCTGTCTTGTCCTGTGCAGCACATGTGGTGGTTTTGTCTTGTTTTGGTGTGTTGTCATGTCTCTGGTCCCTTGTCACCCCGCCCTTCTTGTTACCTGATTATTTGTTAATTTGCCCCACCTGTTCACCCTCATTTCCTGCCTGATTTGTCACCCTTTATTGGGTGCGTCTCAATCAGCTCCCTAGTTCAGTAGTCAGGGCACTGATCAGGGAATCAGTCAATGGGCTGACTCCCCAATCAGTGCCCTGCCTACTGAACTGGGGAGCTGATTGAGACGCACCCATAGTCTCCTCGTGTCTGCAGTTCTGTGTTGGATCGTTGTCTGATGTCTTCTGTTCCCTGTCGTACTTCATGTTTCCCGACCCTGATATTGCGTTCTGGTTTAGTTTGGTTTTCCCCCCTCATGTGGTTTGTTTTTGTATTCTATTATTTTACAATAAATCTACCCTTCCTGCTAATGAGTCCTTGATCCCTTTTTTACCCGCTTACCCTCGACAGTTATGAAACTTCACTTTGCCCTCAGCCAAAACGATTTGCCAGGGAACACATGATAGATTCATGAGACCAAAGATCGCCAGTTAGATCTACACAAGACAAATTATATCTCATGTTTAACCACTACAGAGACATCGGAACCAGCGGCAGACGTCAGAAGGACTAGCCAAGGTAAGGCTGTGCTCTGCGGGGTACATGAACGCTGAACGCCGGTGATCAACTGGATCTCACAATCTCCGAAAACGTCAGATCAAATTTTCAAACAGGCGCTCTCTTTAAAAATGAAACACAGATTTGAGCTTAAAACCACTATGTTCTTGCCTGAAAAGCTTTTAAAACAACATTTTGTGACACAATAACAGTAGTATTTTTGAATTACGCTGGGATTCTGGAATACCTGGCTGACTCAAGTACACTCAAGTCACCTCTTGATGCATCCATGATAAAAGGGGCGGATCAAGGACACATCCGGGGATTTGAACTGTATTGGCTAGATGTGAACTTTCAAGTGAAACAGTACTGGCGTTTCACAAGAACACGAGTACGGACAAGAACGCATTGAGAAACGGCCAAGGACTGACCATCAACAGAGGAAACAAAATGTAACCAATAAATAAACTAGAGACACAGGTGCAAATCACCTTTATCCAAGGAAACGAATGAGGAAGAAACACAGGAAGTGAATATTCTTCGAGTGAAACAAAATACAAACTGAGAGTCCATGGAAGAGATCAAATGAAGAGTCCTTGGAAAACAACAGAAAATGTCAAACGTGACAACTATATCTGTGCAATTATTGATATTTTAATTGATCCACAGCCCTATTAACTAGATACAGTCTGACTGTACAAATGTCATAATTGTGATTTAATTGTGATGTTTTTCAGACTCACCTCATATTTGTTGGGTGCCACAAAGTTGAGAGCTTCATCAGGATCATATAGGATGGAAAATGCCAACTCTAACACTTCCTACAAACACAGCACGGTTAAAACAGCGTGTTTAGTCAGGGAATACAGACTCCTGCAGAAACATTAACGCACTCCAGATTCACTAGTCCTGATATACTGTGTGTTCACCATGCTTTGATCGTCTGTGAGCGTTCAGTAACCAAGTAACCGATGTTACAAATGGTGATATTAATATTAATGTGAAATATAATGTAACATTGAGACATCTGCTGTAATTGTGAGACTGTTAACCAACTACTTCTGATTTCCCCGTGTTTACAATACATCTTATTCCAACCCAGCAAACAGGGAACATTCTCAGAACGTTCTGAAGTTATGAACAAGCATTCTTCCAAAAATGATAAGAGAGCAAAGTTATCTGGTCTTTAGTGGATTCAAACTCCTCTTTTGGATACAGTATATAATAACTATAGACCTATTTCTAAACTACCTCTTATCTCCATATTTAAAAAAAGTGGTCTACTCACAGTTCTACTTACATTTGAATACTTTTAATATCTTAGACACATTCCAGACGGGCTTTAGGACCTTTTACAGCACGGAATCTGCATTGCTTAAAGGAACACTCCACATTTTTTTGAAAATAGGCTCATTTTCCAACCCTAGAGTTAAACCGTTGAGTTTTACCGTTTTCGAATCCATTCAGCCGATCTCCTAGCCTGGATGCCAGACGAACTTAGCCCCGCCCATAATTTTTTTTTGCACGGGCAGTTCGGTCTGGACTTGATCCATAGAGAAGTAATTATGCCCGAACAGAAACTGTTCGGACCAATGAAATTGTCAGGGCGGGCTTTAGACGATGATGGACAGATGATAAACAGTAACGTAATCATCCACGTCATCAAAGGCGCTTGGGTTGAATTTGTTCTAATCCTAAACGGAGAACTTGTTCGTATATGCATTCACCTTTACTATTTCTTTCAGAAATGATGATGGTGTTGGTAAGTACTCTGTGTATCCTTAAATTCTTTTTTTACAACACCGGCAAAGATCGTTTACACTCATCTTTTTCTTCTAACCTTAGGCTACTTATTCCGGGCGTGCGTGCAGACAGGGTTGCCAAGTTTTTACAACAAAACCCGCCCAATACTGATTGCTACTCAAAACTAGCCAAAAACAAGCCCAATAGCTTTCCGGGTGGGGGGGTTCTCCGGGAAAATGGCATTTGGGGGTTAAAATATGTGTTATTTTGGCTGGACTGCCTGCTAAATTTCGCATTCCTGAGTGTATATCACATAATGTGGGTCGCTTCAACCTGCGGACTTGGCAACACAGCAGTTGAGTTATGTTGACATTTGACAACTAACGTTATGCGTCGCTCCGTTGCTCTGATTGGTTGTAGGTCTATCCAATTGAGGTGTTTCCTGGTTCGGTTTAAACACGCCCCATAATCACAGCCCAACGGAGCAGTATCAGACTCATATTCTGACTAGAATTGAGTATGACGACGTCAGGCTACCGATCTCCGGGTCTGGCGGTAGAAATTTTAGCATAGCTTAGCATAGATCATTGAATCTGATTAGACCGTTAGCATCTCACTCAAAAATGACCAGAGTTTCAATATTTTTCCTATTTAAAACTCGACTCTTCTGTAGTTACATCGTGTACTAAGACCGACGGAAAATTAAAAAATGTTCTAGGCCGATATGGCTAGGAACTATTCTCTCATTCCTGCGTAATAATCAAGGAACTTTGCTGCCATCCCATATGTGCAGCAGGCGCAATGATATTACGCAGCGCCTGAAAATAGTCCCCAGCACGCTTCTCTGTGCAAGCAGGTAGTCACATTGGTTATGTTCATGGAAGTTAGCCTATTTCCGGCAAAGCTGATTATGATCCAAGTTGTTCCTTGATTATGCGGGTGCACAACGCGTGTACACTCTGCTTATTACACACACATGCCAAATATTAAAAATAAAAAGTATTCCTCTCTGGAAAAGCGTTCAGTCTTTCCGCTGACAAATTCCGCCATGGTGCGAGCCATGACAGTTACCATGACAGTTACCATGACAGTTAGTAACATATTTCTTTCATAAATGTGTGTAGAATATGCTGTGAAAATAAAACCTGGTAATGTGCTCTGAAATCCTTGACAGTATCATGTCAGAGCTGTCTGTTGTTTTCAATCGTGCGGTGGAGAATGAAGATTTTGGGCCCTATTTTACCGATCTGAGCGCATGGTCTGAAGCTCATGGCGCAGGTGCACTTAGGGAGTGTCCAAATCTACTTTTGCTAGTTTAACGCCGAATAAAAATAGTCTGCACGCCAGGCGCATGGACTAAAGGGTTGTCCCTAGTCTCTTAATGAGTCATGGGTGTGTTTTGGGCGTAACGTGCAATAAACCAATCAGAGTCTCATCTCCCATTCCCTTTAAAAGCCAGTTGTGCTCACACCATGGCGAAAGACTGAATGCTTCTCCAGAGAGGAATCCTTTTTGTTTTTAATATTTGGCATGTGTGTGTAATGCTGCACGTCCCTGTGTGTGTAATAAGCAGAGTTTACGCACGTTGTCCACCCACCTATAGGCACGCATTACTAACACACCCTTTAAATAACACAAAAAATACGGCACAGTCAGTTCCTCAAAATTGCAACACGCAACAATACGCCTGAACACATCTGGTTTTCAGACCAGCACCCCAATGGGCGAACAGATGGCGCGAGTGCATTTGCTATTTAAACAACGTGGTGCTGGACGTGAAAATGATAACTGCGTCGGGCTGAAACGCATTGCGGCGGGTGTATGATAGGGCCCGAAGTCAGTATTTTACCTTGTTCTGTTTGAGCGCGCTCTTCTCCTTCATGTGCGGACAGTCTTTCCCTGTCAGCACGGCCTTCATGTCCGACACAGGAACTGTGTGACAGTGACAAGAGTTTAATTCACTGTGCGGCACATGCCAATAATACTGAGTGGTTTTATATCGACTCACTCTTATCGGTGAGCAGTTCAAACGCCACTTCCCCCTGCGGAGACTCGTCCAGATCTCCGTAGTGAAGGACCTTGTGATTCAACGACAGACGGCAGAACCAGAACTTCTCTGTGAGAGGAACCAAAGATCATCAGACAAACTCGCATTAAATGACGGATGTCGGCAGATGTGAGGACAAATCACCTTGTCTCCGTCTATTGCCGAGTTTGCGGAAGCAGCTTCCCTCACACAGGCGATTGAGTCGCTGCTGTTTGATCAGCTCCAGAATCTCCGGCTGGATCCGCTCACGGAGCTCACTGACGGTCAACAGAAAACACATGTCAGATCAGCGGATCTCAATCCTTCAGGTGAGCCTTTGCTCTTTACTCACTGTTTGGTGGCTCATCTGTGCAGGTCAAGCACAATTAGCTTCCAAGCAGCAAAATTATGACATACTAAATAGATGAAAAAGTTATAATTATGACATAAAAAATCAAAGTGATGACACCAAGTTCAAGTTATTGCATAATATGACTTACATTTATGCATTTGGCAGACACTTTTATCCAAAGCGACTTACAGTGCCCTTATTACAGGGACAATCCCCCTGGAACAACATGGAGTAAAGTGCCTTGCTCAAGGACACACTGGTGGAGACCGCTGGGATCGAACCAGCAACCTTCTGCATATGAGTTCCATGATTTAACCCACTGGACCACCATCACTTCCATGACTTGTGACATACTCATTTGACATTATGATTTAAGACAAAATTATGATAAAAAAATTGTTTTGGTATGTCATAATTTCTACATTTTAGGTCATAATTATCTTTTAACATCATAATTTTAACCTTTCGATTTAGTGTCATAATTGTGACTTTTTAAATCATAATTTCAACTTAGTATGTCAATTTAGATTTTCTCATAATTTTGGCTTTTTCTCATAATATCAAATGAGTCATATGTGTAATAATTTTGACTTTAAATCATAATTTTGTCTTTTTAACTCACAATTTCAAATTAGTATATTATAATTAGTATAATTTGTCATAGTTTCTGCAAAATTTAAGTTTTATGTCATAATTATGACTTTTAAGTAACTTGCTATGTCAATTTTGACTTTTATTCTCTTAATTTTGATTTTTTATTCCCATAATTTCAAATTAGTGTCATAATTTATTCTCAATCAAGAAGCTGTTTGTCACAACAATGACGGTCGCAATTTTTATGTATTTAGTTTTTTTCCTTCAAAAGGCATTCCATTAGCGTGTTAACCTCATCAGAGTGATTAGAGATAAATGAGACCGTCTTGACTCACATTATGGGAGGCGACTGGAAGTCGTCCTGGCTCATTCTCTCTGACTGACGCAGACGCAGGATCTCCGAGTAGCTCAGACTGCGCAGTTTGACCCGCAGCTGCTCCAGTGATGGTGGCTTCATGGCCAGAGCTCTGGTGATCTGGTCACGCACAACCGTCATCACCTGAAAACACACACACAGTGTTTACTGACACAAACATGCACACCGCGACCCGTCTGTCCTCTAGCTGACACACACACACACACACACACACACACACACACACACACACACACACAGTGTTCACTGACACAAACATGCACACCGCGACCCGCCTGTCCTCTAGCTGACACACACAGTGTTCACTGACACAAACATGCACACCGCGACCCGCCTGTCCTCTAGCTGACACACACACACACACACACACACACAGTGTTCACTGACACAAACATGCACACTGCGACCCGTCTGTCCTCTAGCTGACACACACACACACACACACACACACACACACACACACAGTGTTTACTTACACAAACATACACACCGCAACCCTTCTGTCCTCTAGCTGACACACACACACACACACCACACACAGTGTTCAATGCACAAACATGCACACCGCGACCCGCCTGTCGTCTAGCTGACACACACACACACACACACAGTGTTCACTGACACAAACATGCACACCGCAACCCGTCTGTCCTCTAGCTGACACACACACACACACAGTGTTCACTGACACAAACATGCACACCGCAACCCGCCTGTCCTCTAGCTGACACACACACTCACACAGTGTTCACTGACACAAACATGCACACCGCAACCCGTCTGTCCTCTAGCTGACACACACACACACACACACACACACACACAGTGTTCACTGACACAAACATGCACACCGCGACCCGTCTGTCCTCTAGCTGACACACACACACACACACACACACACACACACAGTGTTCACTGACACAAACATGCACACCGTGACCCGTCTGTCCTCTAGCTGACACACACACACACACACACACACACACACACACACACACACACACACACACACAGTGTTCACTGACACAAACATGCACACCGCAACCCGTCTGTCCTCTAGCTGACACACACACATACTCACACAGTGTTCACTGACACAAACATGCACACCGCAACCCGTCTGTCCTCTAGCTGACACACACACTCACACAGTGTTCACTGACACAAACATGCACACCGCAACCCGTCTGTCCTCTAGCTGACACACACACACACAGTGTTCACTGACACAAACATGCACACGCGACCCGCCTGTCCTCTAGCTGACACACACACACACACACACACACACACACACACACACACACACACACACACACACAGTGTTCACTGACACAAACATGCACACCGTGACCCGTCTGTCCTCTAGCTGACACACACACACACACACACAGACAGTGTTCACTGACACAAACATGCACACCGCGACCCGCCTGTCCTCTAGCTGACACACACACACACACACACACACACACACACACACACACACACAGTGTTCACTGACACAAACATGCACACCGCGACCCGCCTGTCCTCTAGCTGACACACACACACACACACACACACAGTGTTCACTGACACAAACATGCACACCGCGACCCGTCTGTCCTCTAGCTGACACACACACACACGCACACACACACACAATGTTCACTGACACAAACATGCACACGCGACCCGCCTGTCCTCTAGCTGACACACACACACACACACACACACACACACAGTGTTCACTGACACAAACATGCACACCGCAACCCATCTGTCCTCTAGCTGACACACACACACACACAGTGTTTACTGACACAAACATGCACACCGCGACCCGTCTGTCCTCTAGCTGACACACACACACACACAGTGTTCACTGACACAAACATGCACACCGTGACCCGTCTGTCCTCTAGCTGACACACACACACACACTCACAGTGTTCACTGACACAAACATGCACACCGCGACCCGTCTGTTCTCTAGCTGACACACACACACACACACACACACACACACACAGTGTTCACTGACACAAACATGCACACCGCGACCCGTCTGTCCTCTAGCTGACACACACACACACACAGTGTTCACTGACACAAACATGCACACCGCGACCCGTCTGTCCTCTAGCTGACACACACATACTCACACACACAGTGTTCACTGACACAAACATGCACACCGCGACCCGTCTGTCCTCTAGCTGACACACACACACATACACACAGTGTTCACTGACACAAACATGCACACCGCGACCCGTCTGTTCTCTACCTGACACACACTCACGCACACAGTGTTCACTGCAACCCGTCTGTCCTCTAGCTGACACACACTCACCTTGTTAAAATCTTCTGCAGTGGCCCTCATTTCTTTCCATGTCTTGTTGAGCAGTTGTATGCAAACACAGAAGAACTCTTCCCAAGCGCGCTCGTGGGTAAAAAACATAGGATGGTAGTCGTTACACCCTTCATTCGCTGCAGAGACAAACAAGTTTACGTTTGCATTGAAACCAACAATGTCACTAAAGAAGTGTGTTTCTAGGGAAAGATAACCTTGATCAGCTTCCCAAATAACCCAGCGCTAAGGAAACAGTGGATGCAGTTTTTTTTTCCGGAGCAGCAACGGAGTTCTGCAAGTGTGTTTGTCTGTTCCTGGTCATGAGTCAAAACTGCAGGTGGTGAGTGAAACTACATCACACGTGTGTGTTTTGTTAGCAATTTAAATTTAAACAATACAAACATATAGTGAATAGAAAGTTACCCAGGGATAATGGCATGATGTATTTTGTGTGTGTGTGCGTGTTTGGGACTCTTTAGCTCCACCCTTTGCACTCCTCCACGAGTTCGGCTGTTTTCGGAAAGAATTGGTACAGCCAGGGATTGAAATTTTAAGAATTCAGGTCAACTGATGTAGTCTGCAAGAGCTCAGGTTCAGACTACAGGACATAAGTCTGGTTTTGCCGCGATCTGGTGGTGATTCGTAAACGACAATGGGTCGTTTATCTCGTATAGTGTGTCATAGTGAACGACAACCGACGTCGCGTCTGTGATGTAAACCAATAGGAGCGCAGAAGCTCATCCGTACACTTTCAAACATGCCGAAAAGAAAGAGAGATGATGGTATTGGTACCACTGGGTGGAATTATGCAATGGTGGAAAGGTTTGTGGAGCTACAGCAACAAAACTCCTGCCTTTATGATGTTTCCTCAAGGGATAACCATGACAGATAGCCTGACAAGCCAGACCCACATCAAGATGTTGGGGGTCTGGGAACTCACCATTGGCAGGTCTCAATCCGAGGAGCGGGATAAATGGTTGTCTTTCAAATTCCCTCTGCGTGTAATAGGATAGCACTACAACCAACCAGAGCAACGAAGAAGGTGAAGCGGAGCTAGTTGATAGATTAAACTTTCGCCGTATCCGGTTGACAAAACTCAGAACACATCTTCCTTTCTTAAGAATGACTTCAGTGGCGTTCTTTGTTCTATTCTCAAAGAAAAGCTTAACTCCAAGTCTTCCAGAGTCGCGGCCAAAGCCGATTCGAAAGGCCGCTGTTCGCCAGCTTCTTTGTTTACAAGTAGCACTCGGAACCACCACAACTCTGCCGTCATTATGTTAAGCCCGTCCACCGACTCTACACACGATGTGATTGGCCTGACCAGAGTTTGGTTTTTCCAGCTCGCACGCCAACGGAGAGTTGCTAGACGACCCTGGCTGCAAATTAGATTTGCTGCCGCTAGGGTGCATCCAGGTTTCTAGGCTACATGACAGAGTGAAAAAAGAAAAATGTTGGCGAGCGATAGCTGAGGCGCTTCAGCAACCCGGTGAGTGCGGGAATTAGCATGAGGCTAATACAACCATTGTTTGTTTACGCTCATTTCCAGGAGTCAGTCGCTAGTTCCGCCTTCTCGATGACATCAAACATGTCGCTAAAGATGGCAATCAATGATTGGTCAGGAAGCAACTGTCTGACATGTTTCTGTCAAAGTCTGAAAAGTGTCTAATGTGCCAGACAAAAATATTGTGTAGTCTAAACCCGGCATAACTTAGGCCCCATTTACACTGCATGGTACAAGTGACCCAATTCCGATTTTTCCCTCTCATGTGGCACAGATCGGATATGACATATGAACGAATAAGCAGGAAAAAAACGCCTCAGCATTCAGAGATATGACATATGAACGAATAAGCAGGAAAAAAACGCCTCAGCATTCAGAGTCAACTGAGGAATCGCAGACATCGCAAATCACTTACGCAGTTCTCCGACCTGTAGAATATCACACAGCATGCGTGTCAGCTCAATGGCACAGCGACCAAATGGGCACTCGTGTTTATCTTCTCGACTGCTGTTTTCTAGGACAATCTGAAAAAAATGGCCAAAGGTATGTGACTCTTTTGGTTATTTGTGAGGAAATGGAACCAGAAAAAGACACAAGTACACCAGACACCATAGCATGTCCATCTCCAACATCATCATACAGTAAAGTAGAATCTGTATTGCCAACTTCACACAAAAAGAAACATTTGCTTGACGGACAAGAAGCATTGTGGTTTGTTCTTGCACATCAAGTATGTTTGATCTTCTGTTTACCATATTTGATAAGCTATTAACTTATATATCATATAAAGTGATCACATCTCTATAGAAGACTTGGATCAAACTGATCGATTCACATGGATACTTCAGAAATCTCTCAGGTTTCATTAAAAATATCTGGTGTTTCAAAGATGAACGAAAGTCTTACCCTGATATACGTGTCCTGATGCAGTTTGGCGAGATACAGCATGTTGTCGAGTGCCAGCATTCCTGGTGGTGTCTGAGTGAAATCCATGGCAGGATTGACAGGATTCTGTGCACAAAACACACACATCAGCATACCACTATCACTGATCACCATTAAACCATCACACCACAAACAGATCAACACATCACAGGTTTCTGCAGGTTTTATGGAGATAATTTTAAAGGGTTAGTTGACCCAAAAATGAAAATTAGTCCATGATTTACTCCCCCTCAAGTCATCCTAGGTGTATATGACATTCTTTTTTCAGACGAGTTATAATAAAAAATGTCCTGGCTAATCCAAGCTTTATAATGGCAGTGAATGTTGCTCTGTTTTTGAAGTCCATAAAAGTGCATCTACATCCATCATAACGGCTCCGGGGGGTTAATAAAGGCCCTAATTTAATGCCATGATATTGAATTTAAGATTTTCTGATCCAATTTTAAAGGTCCCATTGCATGAACATTTCATTTTATGAGGTTTTTTAACATTAATATGAGTTCCCCTAGCCTGTATATGGTCCCCAAGTGACTAGAAATTTTGATGGGTGTAAACCGAGTTCTGGCTGTCTTTCTCTGCCTTTGAGAAAATGACAGCTCAGACGAGGTGATCTTGAATTTTCCTGTTATGATGTCATACCAGGAAAGGTTACCTCCCCTTCCTCTGCTTTGCCCGCCCAGAGCATTCGGAGAAAATGGATTCAGTTTATGTCAGCACAGGCTTTACAAACAGACTTTACGATATGGATTCGACAGCACCGCGACAAACTGTGAGTAACAGTGTTCATTAATGCCTGATCTGTGATCAGTGATTTCTGATGTGTAGCTAATCATTCAAGTACACTCAGACTTTCTTTTTAGAACGTTTAATGATTGCCGTCTTGATGCCCTAAGCGTAATGCATCAGTGAATCAAGCCAGTGACTAAAACGATCGTTTCTGTTAGTAGCATGAAACAAATCCGTTTTTTAAGTGATTAAACTACAGAGAGCGATCAAAGAACACTCTTTATAATGTCCTGAGCTGTCAATCACACATCACGAGTGTATCTGCACACTTGCCCAAACTGCCGTTATAATGAATGACGCTGTTATGCAGCACAGCGAAGCTCTTCCTGTATTCATATCGACGTTGTGTTTGCTGTTAGTTGTGGTGAAAGCATTTTGTGAGAGAGAACGCGTTGCAATGACGAGATCACTGCATTCACGCGATCAACTGACCGTCTGTCTACTCAATGCTCATCACTGCAGCCTTTCATGTGATGGGAAAAGATCATAAAATAATGCTATAATCCACACTTTGACGATTCGTTCATCTCGACGGCTGTAATGGTAACATTACATGTGTTACAAAGTTCGTAGAATAAGGTGGAAGAAGACAGAGTCGACGTGACTGGAACTGTTTATTCAGAACTTCACTGGCTACCGGTTCAATTTAGAATCGACTATAAAATTTTACTATTAGTCTACAAATCCTTAAATAATCTTGCACCATCTTATCTATCAGATTTACTTCACCCATATACTTCAAATCGAAAACTGAGATCAGGAAACAAATCCCTCCTTCATATTCCTAGAACCCGGTTGAAAAAGAGGGGAAACCGTGATTTTGAAGTGGTGGGCCCCACTCTGTGGAATAATCTTCCTATTGAACTGAAAAAGGCTTCCACTCTATCTGAGTTTAAAACAGCGCTAAAAACCCATTTGTTTAGAGTAGCTTTTAATGTGTAACCTGATCGTGTTTTAAGGCACCATATTTAGATTGAGGATTGTGATGTCGTTAGTTCAATGTGTATTGTGTATGTGACTATTGTACAGCACTTTGGTCGGCCAAAAGCCGGTAGTAAATGTGCTTTAGAAATAAATAAACTTGAACTTGAGAACTCTCAGATACAAACAAAATAAGCTTGCGCTAACAGCAAAGCGCTCTCAACAACTCAGTACAATAAAACTTCCTCCAGCTCTCCGTGGTTCACGAGTGCCCAGTCAGTCTCTTTCTCTCATGCATGCAGTGCGTGCAGTGCCTTGCTAAACTACGCCCCTTCCGCAGCATAATCTAACACTCATTTCAAATGCAAAGATGTCAGCCAATCACACAGCAGACACGCCCCTTGAAACAGGGCATTAAGCCAGAGGGGTAATAACAGTACAGAAAAAATGCCTTTAATTTCTAAATTATGACATTTTTTATGTAAAAATCATACTAACAATATAAGTACACCTCAGGAAATATTATAAAATAATAGAAAAATGCCATGCCATGGGACCTTAAAGGCCTTAAATTGTGGAAG
>CM042254.1:43475980-43555980 GCA_023566225.1 Romanogobio albipinnatus
GTGTGTCCCTACCTTTAAACATGTTAATGACCGTGTGTGGAAATTCCTACTGTGAATGTACATGTTAACAATGATTCGTGTGTGTGAGTGTGCGTTCACCTGGCGTCTGTCCTCTGGGGTTTTGAGGAACAGGGCGTTGATGAGAGCGATGGCATACGTCTGGATCTCCTGATTGGACCTGCAGAGTTGATGGTACACACACAGTTAGAGGTATCTTGCTCTTGGATTCCAACGCTTCTGGACTCTAATTCACGTGTCACTGTCTGGAGCTCTGGAGATTTTTATCACAGGTCTCCATTCACAGCTAGGCACGTTCAGTGGGTGTGTGTGCGTGCGTGCAGGAGAGAAGCACGTGACCTGCGCTGCTGTGAGTGTGTGCGTGTGTGTGTGCGTGTATGTGCTCACACTTGCAGGTGTGCGATGAGCTGCGCCACAGTGATCTCCTGCGCCACACGCTGGTACAGGCTGTGGCTGTTGAGCACCATACTCTCCAGGATGGCCAGTGAGCGCTGCAGAATGGACACGTCCACCATGGGCTGGTTCACGTAACCCGCAATCTGTCACACACCACACTGACATGACTATTACATGACTTAAACACCAGTCTACAAGGCAATGTAACTAAATATTGAAAACAAATCCATCTTCAAACAGGAAACATTCAACAAATTGGCCCCTTTCACACATAGTCTTTAATGGTAAATTATCAGTAAGAGATCAAGTGTGAACAGGACCTTTTCAAAAATACCAGTAAATCAGTTCCATCAATTTACCAGTACGGCAGGATGTAACATTACCAGTAAATTGCCGACAATGTGCTCTGTGTGAACGTAGAATGAAGATTACCAGTATATTCATGTATGAAGTCAGAATGTGCTGACGTAAGAAGTCTGTTTTGGGCCAATCATAAGTTCTTATGGAGATGACATAATTACTACAGATATGTAGATATGCGCTAAATGGCTAGGCCACTCCAGGACCTTGAAATGCTTCTTACGAAGCCACTCCTTCGTTGCCCGGGCGGTGTGTTTGGGATCATTGTCATGCTGAAAGACCCAGCCACGTTTCATCTTCAATGCCCTTGCTAATGGAAGGAGGTTTTTACTCAAAATCTCAAGAATCTCAAGACTCTTTGACAGCCCCAAAACATCACTGCTCTAGAGGAGATCTGCATGGAGGAATGGGCCAAACTACCAGCAACAGTGTGTAAAAACCTTGTGGAGACTTACAGAAAACGTTTGACCTCTGTCATTGCCAACAAAGGGTATATAACAAAGCATTGAGATTAACTTTTGTTATTGACCAAATACTTATTTTCCACCATAATTTGCAAATAAATTCTTTAAAAATCAAGACAATGTGATTTTCTGGATTTTTTTTTCGCATTCTGTCTCTCATAGTACCTATGATGAAAATTACCGGCCTCTCTCATCTTTTTAAGTGGGAACTTGCACAATTGGTGGCTGACTAAATGCTTTTTTGCCCCACTGTATCTTATTCAGGAGAGTAGCATTTTGCATGCATTTTGTATGATCCCTCTTTTTTTTTTCTTTTTTTTTTAAGTTATTCATATTTTCACAGATTCTGCAGGCGGTTCACATACTTTTTCTTGCAAATACTTCTTGTATATCAGCACGAATGCAACGCTGCTTGACCAATCAGAATTGAGGACTGGAAAATTTGTTGTCAGTGCTTAAAATTAACACTCGCCAAGTGCCAAATGCGAGTAAAAATCAGTGTTGGCGAGTATATGAAACTGTGTCAATCGCCAGTTGACCCGTAACAATTTTTGGAATTCTAACAATGAGATGTTGTGACAACATGAACAACGTTCTGTACAGTTGACAGGTCAGTGCAGCATCATCACGAAAGTTTCAGCCTTTCCAATGTAAATATTCAAGCGCTGAAACGTGCGAAAGGGTATTCGTTACTGGGAAGTTTAAACATCCGAAGCGTGTGTCCTGAAAGCCACGCACGCGCAATGATATTACGCAGCGCCTAAAAAATAGGCTAACTTCCGTCAACATAACCAATGTGACAACCCGCTCGCACAGAGAGCATGCTGGGGACTATTTTCAGGCGCTGTGTAATATCATTGCGCCGCTGCACCCATGGTACGGCAGCAAAGTTCCTTGATTATTATGCAGGAATGTGAGTATAGTTCCTAGCCATATCGGTCTACTCTAGAAGATTACAACTTTACATTTTTCGTCGGTCTTAGTACACGATGTAGCTATACACATCACAACATGTAAATAGGAAAATGTTGGAGCAGTAGGCTCAACTTATTGAGCAGTAGGCTAGATGGAGCCATTTACCGCAAGTCTTTGTGCTAAGCTAGGCTAGCGGTGGGTGCATCAGACAGAGGTATGGCACACACGGAGATGAGAATGGTATGTATGGACTTATCTAGCTCTGGGGGATACGGTGAATAAGCTAAAGTCAAAAAAAGTTGCCGTGTTCCTTTAAGGTGACAGCATCCTAATAATCCTGCTACTGTCTGCGGGCCCTATCATACACCCGGCGCAATACGACGCCAGACGCGACGCAAGTGTTTTTTTGCCTGACGCAGTTTTCATTTTCAAGTCCTGCTCCGCGTTGTCTAAATAGCAAATGCACTCGCGCCATCTGTTCACCCATGTGCGTGCTGGTCTGAAAACCAGGTGTGTTCAGGCGTATTGTTGGCGCGTTGCTATTTTGAGCAACTGAAAACGACTGCGCCATTGACCAACAAAAACCTGGTCTAAAGTCAATAGCGCAGTATTTTTTGTGTTATTTAAAGGACGTGTTAGTAATAGGCGCCTATAAGTGGCGCACAAAACATTTAAAAATAAAAGGATTCCCCCGCAAATTCCTCCATGCAAATAGTGAATCCGCCATGGTGCAAGTGCAGCTGGCTTTTAAAGGGAATGGGAGATGAGACTAGGGAAAAAGGGCCCTGCGTTTTTAATGTTAATCAAACAACAAAGGACAAAGAAAAAAATCACTCACTGCTCCTTAATTTTAAAAAGGATATGAAGACTATGCAGTGTTATTTATTTGATTAGCCTACTTTATTCAATTTCATTACCTTGAAATTATTAGACTTTCCTCAAGAGCCTTTATTTGTGCTTTTGCTTGTAATTTGATAGTTTGTTTTTATTTTATTACTGACTGTTTACTTGTCTTTAAAAAATGTAGGCTATTAAATTTATATTAGTTAAGCTAGAAGTTTTAGCAGTAGTGTATATACAAATGATTAAAGGTCCCGTTCTTCATGATCCCATTGTTCAAACTTTAGTTAGTGTGTAATGTTGCTGTTAGAGCATAAATAATACCTGTAAAATTATAAAGCTCAAAGTTCAATGCCAAGCGAGATATTTTATTTAACAGAAGTTCCCTTTCAAAGCCTACAGCGAACGGCCGGCTTGGACTACATCCTGGTACAGCCTGCTTTAATGACGTCAGTAGAACAGACTAACCTCCGCCTAACCTTCGCGTGGAGAAGAGGAAGTGTTGCGTTTGAGTGTGTTTGTCGCCATGTTGTCAAGACGCTGTTATTTTCATCCCGGAGTCAAATCACCTTTGTTTGGCTTTCACAGGGACCTTTAATGAAATGAGCTATTAACTAGTTACAAATTAGTAGTTGCAACTGGTCCAGTACACTCTTTACCTGCAGCAGCAGCATTGATCTCTGAACCCCCATCACATATTAGACAATCAACATCCGTTCATCTCTAGAAAATACTTTGTCCAATGCAAAATACCTAAAAACCAGACATTCGACTTGTGGGATGCTAAATACATTCAATTCAATCCTGAAATAATGCATGTTCTGAGGAAACACACATTTCCCATTTTCACATGGACACCTTTCAGAGAGTAAAAGTTGGTTGAGAAAGGCTTCTGTTGTGCGTGTTTTACTTGCCTGTTTGATGAAGGACACCGATATCAGATCCCAGGACACGATGCCGTGATCCATGAGCTCCAGAAAAGCCGTGAGAGTGAAGGCCAACATCTCCCCAAAACTACACATGAAAAACACACGCGTGAATGCACTGAAACACACAAGTCTCTGAACAGGGGCGCAGAAATCTTGAATCTCCTATTTAAGATAACAACTACATGCACAATTTTAAACAATAATGACGGTTTACAGCTGCAGTCCGTAACTTTTTGGGGTTAAAAATGATCAAAAATAATTGTTTTGAGCAAGTACATAACCAGTCAGTGTTCAAAACTATCTCCTTACCTTAGCTCGATTTACAACGGTAAGCTTGTAATAATGTTTTTAATTCCAGTGGTACTGGTGGATTTCCACGGGATATTCGAGCATATCTTTGTGTCATTACGCCACGTCTGTACACATAAAGAAGGTGTCCCGGCTAGCAGGCTATATTGCGTGTGACGATATTGGAGGTGAAGATTTATAGCCTTTTCTCACAGCACTTGATATAATTAAACTTATCAATTTGATGGCGGATCCAAAAAGGTTCAAACGACAATCACCAGTGACAACTGGAGATTCACCCGTTGTAAAATGCGAAAGAATTCAGACTTTCGGAGTGGCTACAGAAAAAAAGAGACTGCAATCGGACCCATGCGAAAACAAGGATAAAAGGGGCTTTTGAAAGGTGGAGAGAAATCTGTGTTTTGGAGGGGTTCAAAACGGACGCAGAGATGGCTTTTTTTTCTGCTGGACAGGTAAGACATTTCAATGGTTAAATGATGTAACAGTAACACACTTGTTCGCTTAATTCATACAGTTACGGAGTTTTCTTTGTTGTGCCTTTCTCGTTTTGCTATGTGCATTATGGTAAATATAAATTATTTTGTGCTAGCTATGAAAGGGGGCAATTCACCTCTACTTCACATTCATTTGTTGGTATATGACAGTTAGAAATTAGACTGCACAGAAATGGAAAATGAACTACAGGTAGCCCTAATACACATTAAATGTAGTCATGCTATGCTGATGTTTGATGTGATATTATAAGATAAGCGATCGTTAGATTTAATCCATTTATTGCAATGTTTTTTTCCCCTTAGTTGGTCAGAACAAAAGTGGATGTTAACTACTTGTTCGGATGACACTTTCCGGTGAAACATTTTCTTATGCTGGTTATACTTTCAAAAAGTTTAATCTGTGATTCCGAATGACAGTATCCACACTGGCGCGGTGACTGACAGCCCCACATTCTCCTCAAAACATTGGATTCATCGACGCTGTGCCATGCCGTGGCACAATTCACGTAAAGTTGATAATTCCGCGAACAGCTGCAATTGTAGATTTCAAACAGAGATGGCGACAAAGAGGAAAAACTACAGACTGCAGCTTTAAATATACTACCATTTTAAAGTTTAGAGCAGGGGTCTCAAACTCGCGGCCCGCAGGCCACTTGCGGCCCGCAGGATGATATTTTGTGGCCCCCTTCTTGACATCAAAGTTTAGTGTTAGTGCGGCCCACGCGTTGCTCTGAAAAGCACCTTTTTGCTGAGTCGTTGCGTGTGCCGCACTTGCCACCTCCTTTGTGTGTGTGTGTGTGTGTGTGAGAGAGAGAGAGAGAGAGAGAGAGAGAGAGAGAGAGAGAGAGAGAGAGAGAGAGAGAGAGAGAGAGAGAGTTGGCTCGCCCCTCCCTCGTGCAGTATAATTGGTTGACACCGCGTGATTGACAGGAACAGACGAACGAAGCTGATCAGACAGTTGAAACGAATGTGGTCTAACAGCACTCGTCAATGTCAAAATGATTGAGATGGCCAATCAAATCAAAGTAGGCGGGGTTTACGTTCTCTTTTGGCTCGTGCACACTGCACAGTCTTCACACACAGACGAGCGCGTCAATCTATCGCTTAATGCCGTTGCTGAGAGAGACTCTATACTTTCCGGACAAAATGCAAAGTGCCCATGGTCTTATTATATAATCATTGATGAGCATCTTTGATTTTAATGAAGAAAAACTATATGAGAGCGGAATAGAACCCGGAACCTTTGACACGGTTGACAAAAATTCTACCACCAGACCACTAGAGAATTCCATAGTATTTCGCGGATCTATGTATTTATTCATTCACTCATGCAAAGAATATCGGGACTAATAATATATTTGACGCAAATGAATGCAAATATTGTTTACAAATAGTCCCAAAAAGATTATTTCCCAACTAGAATTAGACCTAACCTGTTCTGTTTGACCTGGTTACGGCCTTGCTGTGAATTAGTCTATTATTTAAAATAAAATTAAAATCATTCATTATTTCATATTACATGATTTAATTTCTATAGGCTATATTTAGTTCAAATAATTCAGAGGAACAGTTCATGTTCAGAAGAAACATTCATGTTGAAGAACTGTTAATAATAAAGATTGAGAAGATTGGATCAGTTGTGCTACTTTTTTTTGGAATACTTGAAACACTTTTTATGTGCAATACTTGATGCGGCCCAGCCTGACCCAGAGTCTACCTCCAGCGGCCCCCAGGTAAAATGAGTTTGAGACCCCTGGTTTAGAGTCAATGAGATTTTTTCTGAAATATACCAATACTTAAAGTGAGATTCTAATTTAAATACATGCTATTCTTTTGAACTTTCAATTGGTCAAAAAATCCTGCAAAATAAAATGTATGACGGTTAAGACACAAAAATCTAAAGCAGCACAACTGTTTTCAACATTGATAATCATCAGAAATGTTTCTTGAGCAAAATGATTTCTGAAGGAAAATAAAAAAAAAATAAAAAAAGTTCTGTGTTAGATTAACTGAGACTTGTTACAGCACTTGCATACTGTTGCCCTTGACTGTTCTAGATGCTTCTATTGCTCTCATTTGTAAGTCGCTTTGGATAAAAGCGTCTGCTAAATGACTAAATGTAAATGTAAATCATGTGACACTGAAGACTAGAGTAAAGATGTTGAAAATTCAGCTTTGATCACAGGAATAAATGACACTTAATATAAAGTTATTTTAAATTGTAATAATGTTTCACAATATTAGTGTTTTTACTGTATATTTGAGCAAATAAATTGCCTTGGTGAGCAAGCAGAAAAAAAAAACGTTTAAATGGTAGTGTATATACTGTATATATATATTTATCATCAAGAGGTAAGATCTGGTCATATTTTTGTGATTGGCCATTTAAATCCCTTTGCATGATTCAAGATTTTACAGTAGTGGCCAAAAGTGATGAAAATTGACATTTTCACTCTTTATTTAAATATTATTAACGATGTGTTAACGATTTTGTAGTCATATTGCGTAGTAGTGCTTGGAGTGCTTATGCTGGTTATACTTTCAAAAAGTTTAATCTGTGATTCCGAATGACAGTATCCACACTGGCGCGGTGACTGACAGCCCCACATTCTCCTCAAAACATTGGATTCATCGACGCTGTGCCATGCCGAGGAGTCGATTGTTTAATTTGTGATACAAAGAAATTATGAACACGACAGACAAGACAGAACCAGCCAAATATTAATAACTGATTAAGTTGTAGTCTGATGATGAGTAGTTACATTTTTCCTGTCAGTGTTTTGCTTTCTATGAATTTTTTTGTGAATAGTAAAATAAAACCTGTAGCTGTAGTTTGCCTTTTTTGCCAAACATTTTTTGTCAGATAATACCACAACCAAGTTTAGTGCTTTGTTCTTCCCTCATATTTAAAATATTTTGCTCATATTTTGATGATAATCGAGCTTGTAGGGTCACTAAAAACAATAACAAACATCACTTTTGGCCACTACTGTGTATGAGCTGCCCCTCCATCAAGCTCACCACACACGCTCAGAAAAAAAGGTACAGTGGAGGTCCAATTTTGTTCCTTTGGGAACAAAACGTATAACCGTACCTTTAAAGGTACACAATTGGTCATTAGGGCACAATTATACCATTGTTGTCCTCTACTTAGAGCAGGGGTAGGCAAGTTCGGTTCTAGAGAGCCACTGTCCTACAGAGTTTGGCTCAAACCCTGGAAGACATCTATAGAAGCTCTTATTGAGAATTAACAGAGGTTTAGCTGTTGATGTTTTATTGAAAATGTTTGGTCACCATTATGGTGATCAGTGTTTGACTCTTGGCTATTTATTTGCGTTTGTGGTTTTGTGTTACAGTGTTAACAAAGCACATAATCTGTTCAAATCAAAAGAAGCCATAAACAAAAATTATCACAAATAATTTTTTTACTAAAATCACTGACTAAAAATGTTAATAAATAATATTCACAAACAATACTTTCTTGCCATAGGGAAGGGGTGCGTCTAAAGTTTAGATGCACACAGATATCAAGAATCAGCATATTAATCTCAACAATGGTGACATATTTAATGCTGCAATGCATGCTGGGAGCCATGAGTTTTATACTGTGGTGGCTTAGTAGGGTTGTAGCTAAACTAAACTAAATGACTTAGAGGTACAAAACTGTCCTTAAGGGTACCACCCCAGTGACGGCCACTTGTTTTTTTTGTACTCTTTTTTTTTAGAGTGTATGTGGCAGCCCATGTGTCTGTATGTCTGACACATACTGTGTGCCGCTCTCCACCAGCCGCGCCAGCGTCGCCAGGCCTTCCATGTTGATGAATTCTGCGGCGAATGTGGGGTCAGCTGAGAGTTTAGCGAGCTCTTTCAACGCCTCCAGACGGGCATCGATCCCATGAGACTGGATCCGCTCCAGCAGCTGTCGAGCAGCTCGCATCTAACACACAAAACAACCCCGTCAAGATAGTGAACATCGAGTCTTCACACTGTTTTCTGTGCTGATCTTGGGGAATAAGAATTCATTTTAATCCAGCAGAATGTGTTGCCATTGCTGTCAGACTCACAGGAGAGATGGCCAGTCGGAGGATGGTGCCGTTTTTCATTTCACTACGGCTCTGAAAGTCAAAGACAGATGGATATCCATTAAACTCCTGTGCCACCTACAGAAAAGGCCTTTTAGTATTAGTGTTTAAAATATATAATTTACAACAATTCATTTATATCTTCATTTATTTATTTTTACTGGGCAACCAGGGTAGGCTATGACAGCCGTCATATATCCTGTCATACCCAGCTGATGCGAAGTGTATGTGAATTTATATCTACACAGAAGAAAGCCCTGTCTCGGCTCTGCCCTGGTACGGGTTGTTTCGAGCCATTCGTTATTCTGGTTGTTTGATGGATAAAAGATTAAATGTAGTTGCAATAAACGCATTAACCTCTTAACCTGCGCCCCTATTTTTGAGAATTTTTTGAAAACGACATACCCAAATGAAAATGTCTGCAGCTCTTAAACCCTATGGTCTATATTCATAAATCTGGTCTTATTTTAAACTAGACACTTGAAATGTTGCTACCCAAGAGTCATAATAACTCAAAGTAATATGGGAACAGAGTACATATACATGTAAGTGACTCGCGTTTTTTTTTCCGTTTTTTTTTTCACTTAGGGAAATAAAATATGATTATTTAATGTTAAGAGCCTGAAAATAACTTAAATATAAAACTGAATGTCTAATCATGTCATGATTCAAATATGAGGATGATTCTCTAAGTAATGGAGCTTCTGTAAGCTTTCATGTCAAGAAAAGACTAGGCGTCCTTTCAAAAAGGCCATTTATTTCAGAACATTTGCAATTGTAAAGAGTAGTTTTTCATTCAAATAAATCTGCAATAAACTGCTAATTATAATGGATAAACAGTTACTGAAAAACTAAAGCAACTATTTACAGAAATTACAAAGTGTAAAAAACTAATTTAGTTGATAAGAAATGTCAGTCAGAGTCTGCGCGCTCCACTGCAGTTTCTGCCCTAAACTAGGGATGGGCGGATCGATCCTAGAGTATCGATACTTCCGATACTGGCATTGTATCGAAAGTATCGATTCTCACATTGAAATATCGATTCTACCTGGGATTTCTTTTAAACAAGTGATTTTAGAATATGTTTATAATAGTAGTCGGCCGTATAGTAAATAAATTTACTTAAAAATGAATGTCAATGGGAACTATTTCTTCTTCCGCTGTGTCTGTTCTTATCATGTGCGGTAAGCGCACTCAGCGCAGAATCATTTTTTTTCATTAGCCTATATCTTTTTATATTAGGCTACTTGGTATCTTATGGTGGATATTCATAATTTTTGTTTATTTACTTTTAAAATGTGTTTATTAAATAAATTATAGTTTAACCTGGGAAAGATTTACTAACATAAATTCTTTATGCCTGTAACACAACCTTATGTATTATATTTTCTTTTTTTCAAAAGCAAGATAGTTGATCAGAAACCAGTTCAAGAAGAACATTTTCAGAAACATTTAAAACAAATGTAGAACAATTATTTTACAATCATTGAAACTGGTTTGTGTGATGTTATATAAATTGTTAAATGTTTATTTGATTAATAATGTTCAATCCTTTTAAATAAATGTAACAAAAAAGGAGTAATGGCTATTGCTGTTTGTTTAATATTAATAACGATGGCTTTCAAATGCATTATGAAATCACTCAAATTAAAATATTTAAAGTATCAGTATCAGTATCGATATTGGCGATACTGGTCTTGAAAGTACTTGGTATCGGATCGAAAAGAAAATGATTGGTATCGCCCATCCCTACCCTAAACACTGGCAGGCGCCAGTGCCGGTGTTATGAAAGCCTAAGCACTAGTAGTATTGACTAATAGTATTCACCAAATCCTACTTACACAAACTGCGCAAGATAATGCCTTTTGATTGGTTACTAAGTCCATCAATCAAACCTTTGGTGGAAAGGCATTGGCTAGGCACCGAAAACCATGGGCTCAATGATTGACAGCTCACCAAGCCTGTAAGGCGCTTCCTCTTTATGATGCATCACAGGAGAGACTCTGATTGAAGGAGAGAGACGAGGGAGGGTTTATGTCACGGAGAAGAGACTATTCTTGCAGCGGGTTTGCCATAAACGGATTAGAATCGATATTTCATTGAAAATGGAAATGATTGGTCCAAACTCTCTTACAAACAACGGAGGATTTTTTGTTTTTTCCCTATTTTTTCGTTGTTTTGGGTTAAAAAGTGGATGAAGAGTGGACCCTTACACGGAGATGTATGCGGGTGTTTATTGGATTCGTCCGATCTGATCTGAACGACAGGAGATGAAAGATGAGTACCGCTAATATTATGCTAATGTTTACATGGCCGGTCCTTTAGCATTTCCTCTCTGGTGTATTTATTGAAAAAACAATCTTGAGTGTTTTAGCTTTCAAATGATGCATAGTTTGTGATAGTTGATTGAATATTTTGTATAAAACAAAAGTAAATAAAAGTACAGACACGCCCACTTCCGTCAAGGAAGGTTTTCTTTATAAAAGTTTTCTATGAAAAAACAGTTTGTTGCGTTTATATTCTGGGTTCATCTGCTCGCCTGTATATAGCATGCATTATCAATTAGATGTACACTATTTTGCCAAAAGTTTTGGGACGCCTGCCTTTACATACACATGATCTTTAATGACATCCCATTCTTAATCAATAGGGTTTAATATGGAGTTGGCCCACCCTTTGCAGCTATCACAGCTTCAGCTCTTCTGGGAAGGCTTTCCACAAGGTTTACGAGTGTGTTTATGGGAATTTTTGACCATTCTTCTAGAAGCGCATTTGTGAAGTCAGGCACTGATGTTGGACGAGAAGGCCTGGCTCGCAGTCTCCGCTCTAATTCATCCCAAAGGTGTTCAATCGGGTTGAGGTCAGGACTCTGTGCAGGCCAGTCAAGTTCCTCCACACCAAACTCGCTCATCCATGTCTTTATGGACCGACGCTTTGTGCACTGGTGCGCAGTCATGTTGGAACAGGAAGAGGCCATCCCCAAACTGTTCCCACAAAGTTGGGAGCATGAAATTGTCCAAAATGTCTTGGTAGGCTGAAGCATTAAGAGTTCCTTTCACTGGAACTAAGGGTCCAAGCCCAACCCCTGAAATACAACCCCACACCATAATCCCCCCCCTACACCAAACTTTACACATGACACAATGCAGTCAGGCAAGTATCGTTCTCCTGGCAACCGCCAAACCCAGACTCGTCCATCGGATTGCCACCAGACAGAGAAGCGTGATTGGTCACTCCAGAGAACATGAATTCCATGAAGCTCTCTACGCACTGTTCTTGAGCTAATCTGAAGGCCACACAAAGTTTGGAGGTCTGGAGCTATTGATTCTGCAGAAAGTTGGCGACTTCTGCACACTGTGCACCTCAGCATGCGCTGACCCCGCTCTGTGATTTTATGTGGCCCACCACTTCGTGGCTGTTGTTCCCAATAGCTTCCACTTTGTTATAATACCACTAACAGTTGAGTGTGTAATATTTAGTAGTGAGGAAATGTCACGAATGGACTTATTGGACAGGTGGCAACCTATCACGGTACCACGCTTGAGTTCACTGAGCTCCTGAGAGCGACCCATTCTTCCACAAATGTTTATAGAAGCGCCTGCATGCCTGTGGCCATGGAAGCGATTGGAAGGGTGTCCCAATACTTTTGGCAATATAGTGTATGTTGAATTTGGTCTTTAATACATTAGTACTTAGTACAAAACTGGTCAAAATGACTGGAGTACAATGGAGGAAAGTCTTGTTTTGTCCTCTAGGTGGACGTGACGTGAAAGTGGATCTCCAGTTCCAGTCGATCTTCACCTGTTCAGTGATGTAGAGCTGCGGCCCGTCAGCGTAACGCAGGGCGAACTGCTCTGATCCCGACAGAGACCATCTACAACAAACACAACACGCATTCATGTCACCTGATCCAGCATTTCAGTCACTGTGACCCAGAAACACTTCATGCACCAAAGAATCTCAGCTTTCTAATGATGAATTATGTTTCTACTGAGATATAATCACCTAAACATTGGCTTAAACCCTAGAGAGAAAGATGTGAAC
This sequence comes from Romanogobio albipinnatus, assembly GCA_023566225.1. Taxonomy (NCBI): domain Eukaryota; kingdom Metazoa; phylum Chordata; class Actinopteri; order Cypriniformes; family Gobionidae; genus Romanogobio; species Romanogobio albipinnatus. The sequence goes on from CM042254.1 coordinate 43,488,832, forward strand.
AACCACATTGTCTTTTCATGCACTGGTCAATTTTGCACCCATAGCATGTCTTCTTCTAGTAGAAAGAAACTTCCAAAATACACATTTAAGTGTTTATTTTATCTATTTGCAATTCCGATCCATATCTTTGAAGGCTGTGGGTCAGAAATCTTCACTTCAGCAGCTTTACTTTACAGATTTATTCACGTCTATATTCTGAAGGTTTGATCATATATCATTCGCCTGGTTTATACAACATGTTATTCCTAAAAGTGTGGTGAAAACGTATGTTGTTCTGTGTGTTGTAAAACGAGAACTCTGTAAAAACCTTTAACTCTAACAAGAATTTTGAACCTGGAAATGTATGCAAATGAATGCACTTTTAATTAGACAATAACTTGTTTGCATGTTTAAACATACAATTCTAGAAAACTTGTTACACAAAAGAAATGCTTGCAATACAAACTAAAATTAGAAAATTTTCACCAAACAACTACATTGTGATACAAACCATTAGTGGGATGTAAAATAAGCAAGTCATTACAAGTCACCTGACCTCAACCCAATGAAAAAATAATATTTTTATTAATATTTTTTTTCATTTCACACTAGATTCATGCACTTCTCTGAGAGTTTAGCTAGTAATGAGTGAAATAAAACTCTACGGTCAGGCTTGAGTTGAAGTCAGGTTTGGTTCAGGTCATTCAGAGACGTGAGTGAGTGAATTTGGCACACTGTCAGTGCACATCGACTTACCCATCACACACTTCTCTAATTATGGACGCCAGTGGCTTCTTCTGCAACACACACACACACACCGACACATTACAGACTCTTTGCTGTGAATCTCTTTAATCAAACAGCATTAAAGAGAGTATTCTGCACAAATACTACATTAATTACCAGTGGTCAACCGATATATCACCATGGCCTATATATCAGTCGTTATTATTTGGCATTTTTTAATTATCAGCATCAGCTGATACATTTTTCTGTTTGGCCCATGTGCCGGAAGCAGGACTTTTATTTTGAAAGCGACGAGACCACCAGCACCTTAGGCTGTGTCCGAAATCACATACTCCCTTGAGTAGGTACTTATTTTGAATAAGTAATTACTTAAAGTCTGCATAAAACGGAGGTTGAGATAATCTATTTCTCCTTATTGTGACGTATATCCGAGTGAAACGGCTTCTGAAATTAGAAAGAAATGTAGGGCGAGGCTTGATTTCGTCCTTCGGGGTTGGATTGGATCATTGGAAGTTGGGTGTTGCTAACAAAAAGTGAGGCAGATTTGAAGTTTGCACTTAGTTGTGGAGGAAAAACTCGATCTATCTCTTAAATAAATGTATTTTCTCTCTAAATCTTTTCTACATATGTTACTGAACATATTTCCTCACTTTATGCTGCAGATTTCACTTATTTTAAGTCTTTTATGGCTTTATTTCTGTCAAACTTTTTCTCAGCTCTCCCTTATAAGGGGGGCGCGCCGTAAGCGCGTTCACACACGCTGCATTCCTCAGTGGGAGCCGTCACGACAAGCTGTTTGCCAAAAAAGTATGTTCTGTATAGTATGAATGTAATCTGGACATAATACATTCGCCATGTTGTCATTATCATGTGATGCTCAGTGTTGCTCCGCTGCCATTCACAAATCCTCTCCCATGGCTTCATGGGATAGTAAAGTGTCCATCATATGCATACTTCAGAATCTCATAGGTCACTTGGAGACTTTTTGCCTACTCTTTTATGAGTACTGTGAATTCAGACATACTTCTTTTGTCACATACTGTTTTTCACCTACTATATAGTAGAGAAGTATGCGATTTTGGATGCAGCCTAAAGCCCCGTTCACACTGCCAGCGACACGCAGCAACAAAGCGACACGATCCCATTCATTTCAATGGAGTGCTGGCGACTTCCGGCGACAGTGACCGTTGGTGACAGAATGTGGGGCTGCGTCCGAAATCGCGTACTAAGTGAGTATGTACTACATTTGAATTAGAACGTACTTCACGACCGTTAAAAAAGTACGTTCTATATAGTATGAATACGGGTAGTATGAATGGAGTCCGGACGTACTACATGCGCCATGATGGAATTGTGACGTATCATAACAGCGCATGTCACGCGAAAATTTAAAGAGCCCGTTCCACCGACTGCACCAACTTAGAGCGATGTTTTTAGTTCTGCTTTCCGCTTTCATCGGCGTTTTTACGTCGTTCGAGCTCACAATCCAGAGGAGGCGTCGGTCAGCTACTCGCAGATCACGCCTACGTCGAGAGCTTTTGAGGAATTTCTCAAATAACGTAAGTATTATAATTTATTTAGCTATTAAATTTTACCTCAGAAAAAAAAAAACACAAACATGTGAACAATGACAGATGTTTATTTTTGGCAAGGAAAACGTACTTTATTTGCTGATGATAATATCATTGATGAATAAACATGAATTAATCATGTTTAGATAAATAAACATTGCATGTGCATGTCTCTATTGATTCATTCACCTTGTCAGATACAATACACATGTATTCATGTGTACATATGAAGACTTCAGATGTAAAAGCCTCTAAATGCCGTCTGAAATTTTCTTCTAAAATGAAAATTATCAAGCACGTATGTTTAGGTTCAGTAATTTAATTTTAATGGCAATAGGTCCTTTTCATTGTCATTACATGATATGGACATGATATCTTCAGGTAAAGTAAGTCCTCATAACTCTTTTATTATATAACTTTTTTATTATTATTTAGAGGATGAAGTTAGAAATATATATTTGTCATTACAGTGCAATAACTGAATGGAAATATACAAGCTCGATAAAAATTATAGTTCTAGAAGAAAATTTCAGATGGCACTTCAGAAGTCATCTAAAGTCTTCATTTTTTATATACATATATATATATATATATATATATATATATATATATACACACACACACTATATATATATATATATATATATATATATATATATAAAAATAAAAAAACACAAAATGTATAAATACACATACGAAATTATCATATACATATAAATTATATTTATAAATAAGTCAACACAGGAAACAAGAATACTTGAAGACAAAGTGTATTAAAACTGTATTCTAAAATAAAACTATATACACGTTTACAGATTGTGAGCCCTACAACCTCCTGCCACCTGAATGCTGCTGTGCCAATTCTTCGGCTGTATTTTGAAGATGGAGCTGACCTCCGCCCCAACCTCCGACTTTCATGGCAGTCCATCCAGTCCCTGATTGCTGCGGTGAAACCTGACTGCTGAAGTTCATTTTCTTTCCTCATGATGACACTATAATAAAAAGTTAATACTTTTTCTTTTGACGTGTTGTAAGCTCTATTATACTACTTTATGCCAAAGTTATGTGGTTGTGTTTTAAGCTTTGTATCCTGTATCCATTTGAAAATACACAAAAATAAAAGCAAATAGATTTGAATGGTGTCTGTATTTTTCTCTACAGTGCAGCTCTCATATTCAGAGTCAGACAGCTTATTTCAGATATACCTGCAGTTTGCTGGTTTCAAAAACTATCTGGAATCTGCTACAAAATAAGGACATACACAAAACACTTTAAAAAATATTAATTACTCAATGCCACAAATTAAGCACTTTACAACTGACAATCTAGATACTGTAAATCCCTAGGAATTAAGTGTTTTGTAATATAACTTGCTAAAACAGCATGACAGTGAATTTACAAACAAATAAATGAAAAGAGTGTGTATCATTTGATTTCTTTATTAACATTATTTTTTAGCAATTATTTCTAGTAGCTGAAGGAATCTTTCCTCTCTCTTTTGTCTCCCTTTCTCTCTCTCACTTCTCGGTCTCTTCTTTCATCTCTTTCTCTGGCCTCCTGTTCTAGTCTCTTCTCATGCTCTCGTCGCTCTCTTTTCTTTCCTCCTTCTCCTCCATCTCTATCCATCGCCTCTCCTCCCTGTCAATGGCATCTCTTTCAGCTTCCCTCTCCTCCATCTCTCGGATCAGCTCCTCAAAATCTTCTCTTTTCCTCCCTACTCTTTCACAATCTGACCTCACTGAGGATGGAGAGGTAACAGCAGCATCCGGGCCAGATGAGGCAATGGATGGGTGGTGTGATGGAGGGTCTGCCCCCTATTGCCTCATCCATGGCAGAATACCATCTCCAGGATGCTGCTGTAACATCCCCATCCTCAGTGCTCACCCCAGTCTGTGGACACTTCAGATCCTACAAATATTTGAAAACAGAATATCAAGACAGTCAATTATATTGTAAAACATATGATTTATTAAATGCATTACATTACAGGGCCAAACATAGGCATGATTAAATCATGACAGAATTCTCATTTTGGGGTGAACTACAATAATTAAAAGACATTCTGCCCTCTAGCCTCTGCTCTGTGATAAAAACTCTGCAATAAATGCACAGAAATCAAGCATAAAATGAATGCAATAAGAGCTAGAGTAGAAATGATCACATCTAACGTTACCTAACGTTATCTAACTTACCATTGAATCTACAGAACTTGAATAAAATTACATTTGTCTTGTATACTAAATTAAATCAGGGGTGTGTTCATCACCCCCTGCAAAATCAACACAGATTTTAACATGTGATGAACCACGGTCAATCTATTCATGTTACATGGACAAGCTGCCTGAGGTACACTTGTTAACAGTAGCTTGCTATGTAGCCAACAAATATTTGATAATATCAACACATGGTAAAGGAGAAATAAAATCGTTTTAATTTACTGAAGTTGTGTAACTATCTTATTAAACTGCTAAACAACAAACGTCGTTGTTTAATGAAAACAGTGTTAGCTAGCTGATTTACAATAGCTCGGTCTAATATTGATAAAACTATAATTTTTCTATAAATTGGCTGGAAAAGGACACCCTCAATTTACATTATTTAAACTTTCAATCAATCGTTTACTTATATGATGTTAAACAAATACAATTTAACCACAAATAAACAAAAAAATGTTTCTAAAGTACTTACACATGAAAACAGCCGCATCTCCGTTCTCCGCCATTTTCAAATATAACGACACCTCCTCTCTCCCGTGGCATCATGGGATAGTAAAGTGTCCATCGTATGCGCACTTCAGAATCTCGCCGGAAGTAGTAGGCCATCCGGGTACTTTTCGCATACTGTTTTTCGAATTCTATGAATTCGGACATACTACTCTGCTCGCGTACTGTTTTTCGCATACTATATAGTATGGAAGTACGCGATTTCGGACGCAGCCTGGGTGTGTCAAGCGACGCGAAACACGCGACAAAAGTTCAGAAATGTCAACTTTATGCAAATGAGAAGCGATTTTCGCGAGCGACAACCAATAGGAGTGAAGTCAGTGGAGTGCACGTGATCTGTCTGCTGTACTGCTACTGCGTGTCAAGATGGAGAAGTTGATTTTAGCTGTTGGCTAAAACAGCAGTGATTTCCCTGTTCTTTACGATATGTCTCTGTGTACATACAGAGACAGATTTAAAAAAAAAATGATGCATGGAAGGAGGAGGGTGATCTGCTAATGACATTTATAGGCAACCCATAGTGGGAACGCCCACTAGCGACATGAATCTCTGGTGCTAGCGACATGCAGCGACAAAATCGCTGGCAGTGTGAACGGGGCTTTAGTGTCTAAAGGTTCACTCCACATTGGAATTACCATAATTATAAGACTTGTAAAAAACTCGTTACTACAATTACTACTTGTAAACTCAGAATTATCGGAGAGCTCTGACTTGTACCAAGTGCAGACGCTGCAGATTTATTTGCTATAGAAAATCCTGCGTCACGGGTTGACATCGCGTCATTAGAATGTGCCGTGAAAGCAGCACATTCTTCGTCTTCATTGGTTTATGGTCACTGCTTAACTCTTTTACTGCCATTGATGAGATTTTCCAGCAGTCTGTGTTTTCACTGTTATACAGTAGGGGGCGAAATAGTACATATAATAGTATCTACTGAAATAGTGCAGCACCCCCGGATCCAAAAACAAGCAAAAAAGATGATCTGTGTAAACAAGAAAGAATGTATAAAAGTTGCTTATGTAATCGTCAAATATTCAACAGCATATAGGCCTAAATCAAAACCTAAATCAAAACGCCTAAAGTTACAGAATGAAATGTTAACCCAACATAAGAAATGACTGTAAAGAAGTCTTTGTTGTTATTTTTTTGTGAAACTTACCCGATGCAATTGTTGATCAAAAAAAAAAAGAATAAATAAAGCAGAGGCTATGTTCTTTCTTTTGATATGTTTACATATTTATACAACAAAATATTCCGGGTGCCATGAAAGTTTTGTGAATATGCTCAAAAATGATCATAAAATGCTGGCAGGGAAGGGGTTACCAAATCCGTCTAATAAATTATTTTTATTCTGGACAGTAGAGTTTGGATGTCACTGGACACGCACAATCTACAAACTTTAAATCCTTGATTTCATTGATTTTCAAACTATGCTGCGCTTTATCCAATTGGCCGCAATGTCGTGTTCATTTTATATTCACTCTGTGCTGTAAAAATGTATGATTTGCCATACTTACAGACCTACCAGATTACTCAGTGCACTGTTGCCCAGAGAGCAACATAGTGTCGGCCCAGATCCGGCCCACATCTGGTACGTGTGTAATCCATACGTCTGTGGATCTGGTACTTGCCTGACTGGCACAATGCACTCAGGCAAGTACCGTTCTCCTGGCAACCGGCAAACCTAGACTCGTCCATCGGATTGCCAGAGAAGCGTGATTGGTCATTCCAGCGATTACACCACTGCATCCCACGCTTTGCATTGCACTTGGTGATGTAAGGCTTGGATGAGCTGCTCGGCCATGGAAACCCATTCCATGAAACTCTCTACGCACTGTTCTTGAGCTAATCTGAAGGCCACATGAAGTTTGGAGTTCTGTAGCTATTGACTCTGCAGAAAGTTGGTGACGTCTGCACACTGTGCCCCTCAGCATGCGCTGACCCCGCTCTGTGATTTTACGTGGCCTACCACATCGTGGCCGAGTTGCTGTTGTTCCCAATTGCTTCCACTGTTATAATACCACTAACAGTTGAGCGTGGAATATTTAGCAGTGAGCAAATTTCATGAATGGTCTTATTGTACCGGTGGCAACCTATCACGGTACCACGCTTGAGTTCACTGAGCTCCTTGGAAATATTAGCTTTTGGCAATACAGTATATGTATAAACCATAATTAAACAATTTAATAATCAATTAAAAATGAATTTATACCAGTATGATATTATATTACGCTGGAAAATGGATGGATGATTCAGCTGCAGCGGCATCATTTGGTCAAACGCGGGAATTTATTGTTGCACGACTCTCACAGTGCATTATGGGTATTCTCTAGCCGTTGAGCATACATCGGTTGTACACCAAGTGGCAACCTCCCGCAGTTTCTCTTGAAGCCAATATGGAAGTGCCTTAAACTGCAATTCGTCGACTGGCCGCTAGAGACAGGCTCCAGAAGGGAGCAGAATCTCATTGAGCCCCATGTTAAAATGGCCAACTTTACAGCAGATTAAAACATGTTTACAGCCTGGTACAAATTGTGGTTTTGGTCAATATGGCTAATTTTGCCCTTCATGACGACTGTGAGGGGGGTGAATTTTTTTATAACTCATTCGTTTACATTATATAAAGCATTAAAGTTCTGCATAATTAAGGGCGTGGCCACTTCGATTGACAGGTGGATAGCCATTTATCTGCTGTCTGTTAGTCATCGCGTCACTTAAGCTCCGCCCAAGTCCAGCCTTTTTGCCCATTTTCTGTTATCCGGGAGTGACACGCGATGACACGCTACCAAGATGGCAACGGCCATCTCGTCCATACTTTGAGCTTCAGAACGGCTCATCAGAATCCTATGGGTGACGTCACGGACACTACCTCCATATTTTTTTACAGTCTATGTTGTACACGCGTTATTGCGGTGCATTGTGGGATTGAATGAGTGCACTCGACAATGTCCACTATCTATGGTTTCAGACACCACTGCAAATGGCTGTCCCCGCAAATAGTGCCCTACTTAGGGGTATAGGGGGCAATTCCGGACACAGCCAATGAGTGGGAACTCAGGCAAACAGGAACAGAACAAAACTAAAACACAATGAAAATAAAACACTTGAGTTCCAACACAAGAAGTTCCAAATTCCTTCTTTCTAATTTAGAAAAATAATTATACATTTCATTGCAGCAACTGTTATGCATGCGTTTTTACTATCTTTGAATTAGTGTGATATCATGTTTATCAGTGTTATATCTGCTCTCTAAGATATCGGTATTGACCATCAAAAATCAATATCGGTCGACCACTACAATTATAAACTTTTTACTATTAAATTCTCTCAGATGAACGTGGTAATCTCCTTTAAAATATGTAAGAGGTTTCACTATCTCCCAGTCATTTTCTACTTCCTTTTATGCCAGTAGTGGCTGATAACTGTATTTACTGTGGTAGTATGACTGAAAATAGCACCACGGTTCCTTTTTTGTAAGAAAAGAAAAAATCATTATGTGCTTTAAGAGGACAGTGCATTGGTCAAACATGTCCGCAGGTCAAACAAAAGCACTAGCACAAAACGATCTGTCTAGTAAATGAGCAATAAACAATACCTGGTCAATTTCGATGAGTTGAGCGTTAGCACCAGGCCACTCGATGGCCACCTTCACGATGTCCGACGGAGGCGGCATGACTGAAACACACGGTATCAGATCACACACATATCAATGACACGCTTGTCTCATAGCAGACAGATATCAAATCAGCAATGGCACGTTTGCAACATATTTACACAGCAGAATATATCAGTTCCTGCTCTCCCATTGGTAGTCTCTGCATCACTTCTCAGCTCATTTGCATATCTGTCGCATCGCCAGCGGTCGGCAACTCTCATAGAAACTCAATGACGTGTGCTGGCTGTGAATCGCTGAACACATATCAGTATGCCACACACGACCGCATCGAGAAACTCTGACATGTTTTCTTATAGAAATGTGAGCAGAGTTCAAGTAAAGCTGATGAATCTCTCAAACACTCACGTTATGTTTTAATTACAACTGTAAAAAGACTGACAAAAGAGTAGGGTAAAGCTCACCAAAATCTACATTTTAGTGCACAGAGTATTGGTTTGAGTACAAGAAGTAATGTTAAAATAAAACATTAATCTCGCACACAATAATATTTTATTTTATTTTAAATGACAAAAGCATTTAAATGAATATGTACATCATTAAATGCAAAAAGTCTGGCTGTGCTTAATGGGGACATGTTTGTATCCTTTACACATCTGTTGCCATTAAGCTTTTGGGAAGAATTCTTGTTTATTTTAAACAACGTTTTTAAAGAATAATTGTATAAAGATTAACTTCAAGTGACAACCATTTGTTAATATTTAAAGTCTGTTTATGAAGTATTTACATAGACGTTCAATGTGGATGAGCTTAAAGGGAGCACACTGAGCTTTATTGGAACAGGAAACCCGTTTTTTAATTAAGCAATAAAATAAAATTTAAAAGGACAATTTTGCTAAATAAATAAGCTAGGTCATGTATTAAGTTAATATGCCTACATATTTTAATATGAATAGCTATTATTGAAAATATCTATGAAATTATACTTTTTCTTATTGATGCCACACTGAAGCTGTGATTTTCATAGTAGTGCCCCCTTTTTTTTAAAGAGTCTTTAAAAATTACAGCAGTGTAAAACCACAGAACATCAATAAACTGTAAATGTATAATATAATGGATTTAAAAGTACAAGCCAGTAATGCCTGTGAAGTAATACATTAGTGTAGCACACAATCTTATACAGCTAGTAAGCTAACAATGTTCTGTAGCACCTGCGCTATGTTGCTAAAGCTATCTTTTGGATCAAACTGTAATTATTTCCCATGTCCAGGTTATAATATGCAAAAGTCTAAACATTAATCTCTTAATTTTGCAGTAAGAAGTTATAGTTATTCAAAATAAAGGCTTAAACATCTAAAAAAATGCACATTTAAGGGGCTGTTCTTCTGGTGAAAGTTTTCAGACAGCTTTCAAAATGGCCGCCAGAGAGTGTGAACACATGAATCCCCATATCTCACTGTGAAATGGTCTAATTAGCTTGAAATTACAGGAGATATATAGTAACAAACACATTAATTGGTTAAGACATCAAGTAGGGTGATAAATATATTTTTTTCTTTTTATAATCTGAGCTCAAATATAGTAGTGTGCTTGATGGGTACTTGAGCTTTATAGGTACGTTTACCCCATATTTTTCTCTGGATTTATTCTATGACTACATTGAGATAGCTGGATCATTTTAAAGGATTAGTTCACTTAAAAATGAAAATTTCCTGATTTTTTACTCACCCCCATCTCATCCAAGATGTTCACGTCTTTCTTTCTTCAGTCGAAAAGAAATAGTTTTTTTAGGAAAACATTCCAGTTTTTGTTCTCCGCATGATGGTTTTCAATTGCAACCAACGGATTGAAGGTCCAAATCAATGCCGTTTCAAAAGAAGGGCTTCAGAGGCTCTGCACAATCACAGCTGATGAACATGGTCTTATCTAGCCAAACCATCTGCCATTTTCAAAAAAAAAAATGTATATACTTTTTAACCTAAACTGTGCGACTTCTGTGTTGTTGTTCTTCACGGCGGAAAAGTCACGTATGTGGAAGTACCAACCCAGTGCCAAAAAACTCCATCTCATGTTCTCCTCCAACTTTAAAATTGTCCGACATCATTGTTTTACCTTTATTTTTGTAAAGGGCGTTTGATTTAGTCTTTGCACGTTTGTTTTAACACTGGGTCGGTACTTCCACGTACGCCGTGAAGAAGAACAACACTGAAGTCACGCGTTTGAGGTTAAAAAGTATATAAATGTTGGGGTTTTTTTTAGAAAATGACCGATGGTTTGGCTAGATAAGACCCTATTCCTCGTCTGGAATCGTGCAGAGCCTCTGAAGCCCTTTGAAACTAGCCAAGAAATATAGACGCACCCTAGCGGCAGCTAATGTAATTTGCATCCAGGGTCGTCTAGCAACTATCCATAGACTTGCGAGCTTGAAAAACCAAACTGTAGTCAGGCCAATCACATCGTGTATAGAGTCGGTGGGCGGGCTTAACATAATGACGGCAGAGTTGCGGCGGTTCCGAGTGAAATCCCTGCTACTCCCTGCTAATACATAACGGTTACGGCACTGAAGTCATTCTTAAAAAGGGAAGATTTGTTCTGAGTTTTGCCGAGACCAGATTACAGCAAAAGTTTAACCTAGCTCCGCTGGTGGGAAAACGCATGGGACTCAGCCACAACCCACTTGTGATTGTTGTCGCGCTCTGGTTGGTTGTAGCGCTATCCTATTACGCAGAGGGAATTTGAAAGACAACCGTTTTTCCCGCCTCTCGGATTGAGCCCTGCCAATGGTGTGTACCCAGACCCCCAACATCTTGATGTGGGTCTGGCTTGTCAGGCTACTTTGAGTTTACTTTGGCTACATTATATGGAGAAAAATCCCGGAGTGTTTTTCTCAAAAAAATTATTTTTGACTGAAGAAAGAAAGGCATGAACATCTTGGATGAGATGGGTATGAGTAAAATATCAGGAAATATCAGGAACTAATCCTTTAATGCTATAACGTTTAGCACCATGAATTTCATCTTTCCTCTCCTCAATTTCATCTTCCCAATCTTAAAGGGGTGGTAAACCACGATTTCACTTTTCTAACTTTAGCTAGTGTGTAATGTTGCTGTTTGAGCATAAACAACATCTGCAAAGTTACAACGTTCAAAGTTTAAAGCAAAGGGAGATATTTGCTTTTAAAGAAATCTATTTCTAAGGACTACAGCAAACGGCCGGTAGGGACTACTACACATTCCTCCAGGGTTGCTGACATCACCAGCCCCAATATTTACATAAACCCCTCCTCCGAGAATATGAAATAAGGGGGACGAGGCCATTTTGTATCGCCGCAGGGAAGCGTTGTTGTGGTATAGTTAGTAGGCTGGAGTGTTGTTGCCGCAACGAAACGCTGTTATTTTCATCCGGAGTGCAGGTCCACTTTGTTCAGCCTTCCTAGGGACGGGGGTGCGTTGCAGCGCGTTTAACATACAACGTTATATGCATGTGTGTATGAGACAGAGGGGAACACGGTCGCATTTGCAGCAGATATATGCTGCCCATCACAAATCAAAGCACGAGACAGACAGGGGTCGGAGGAGAAGACCGGAAAATGTGACATAATGGACAATATTCGTCTGTATTTGCAATACACGAGCCGCGGTTCAGCTGCCCGAGACAGGCGGGCGCGAGCCGCTCCCGCTGCACATTTCACAGAGGAAAGCTTCCACAATCTTCACGAGTTCAATGCAGGATTCGCACAACGGCTTGTCCTGAAAGATGGATTTAAAAACAGAAGCTGTTTACGGGCCACAACCTGTAAGTATGATTTATTTTTCGGCGATGTGTTTTCCTGTAATAGTTTGTGTTGTTAATTGTACGTTGTAGCAAGGAAGTAAACAGATGACAACGTTCATTTGGCTCTGCAAACCAGTTTGTTAAATGTTCATTCATATTAATGTTATCCGACAAATGTTACAAACTTTTTTAAAATCTCAACAGCGAACTTGGCATTAGTGTAAATTATTCTTTGATTAGAGCTTTTATGTATTGTTTATCTACAGGCATGCTAAACATGGTTCTGTGTTTGATTTGGATACTATAGTAAAGCCAATGTTTAGTGTTCGTTCTTGCGACAGATATTTGGCAAATCGTTCTAAAAATACAAAAGTAACGGTGCCATTCAGTAGCGATCACTATAGATCCGCAGTCTTTACTCTTGAGGACTGAACAGGTTCTGCTCGATCATCTTCACTAAAATTGTCTGGGTCTGATTCGGGCTCAAATTGTTATGGTTTTATTGACGCCATTGTACTAACCCAAGCATAGTTTACCTGTAAAGGTAAGGGGCGTGACGTTTCCGACAAACGTGCACTAGGCGGTTAGCGAATCACAACACACTGGTCCAGCTAACCAATCTGAGCCCATTGCGTATTTTTGAGGGACTGGCTTCATACAACCTGGAAACCATCAGACCGTTTTTACAAGGAGGGATAGAGCAGTGTAGAATAAAGGTAAAATATATGAAAAATAATGCAATTTTTAAAAAACGAAGCATGAACACATGTTACAGTGCACCCCACAAACACAATCAAGCCTTCGAAAGAATGTGTTTTACCACCCCTTTAATTCTTGACTCGTAAAACTTTATTTGACAGATGTTACACATCTTACCGTACGTACTACAGTAAATGATGAATAATTAAAAGCAACTAACCCTAAACCAGGTAGAACTTTATTTTACAGTATTGTTCCCCATGTACATAACTAGGTAGTAACCCTGAACCTAACCTTAACCCATAACCCTTATATTAACCAGTACTTTCTTAGGTAAGTAGGCTACACATACTGTAAAATAAAGTGCATGTAGTTCATTAATATCACTCAGCACTTAATTACACTGTAACAAGGGCATCTTAAATTAAAGCGTGAGCAAGATTTGAAAAAGTTCTATTTTTCTAAGTGAAATGAATCACCATGGTTACTAAACAGACAGTATTCGAAATCAGAACGTGTCTGCTACACAAACGACCCCTCTATGACATAATCGAGATGACGTCACGACTACAGCGATCATTGGATTTATTCGTATAGATTATTCTTACGTCGAAATGAACACTGTATCTGACGTGCGCGTCAGTGTGACAGTGTCAGTCCTATTAATGGGATACCTCGACACATGAAAGAATGAGCATAAACACAATGACACTCAATGACACTTGTAAACACGAACGCTGTTGAATACGCGTCGATGTAATGTGAATGAAAATCGCGTCGCTTTCGGCAGCGTTCACACCGCAATCATCGCAGACGCATCGATCATAAGATGTCAAATGGAGATGAATCTGCGCGGAATCGCCCTCTGGAGGCATGCAAATAGCGCAGATATCATTCTGGCACCGCTGTCATAGGGTGTTTTCATGTTCATGTGATGTTCTTACCCCAAAGCGAGCGATAAAACAGCGATGTTGTGTGAGCTTCTTTTTAGACGGAGGCTGATGGGCGGAGCTTACGCCGTTACATCTCCATCACCGCACTCCTCTTCATTCTGTTCATCACTTTTGTCTGTAATATACCTCTGTATAATCCAGTACAGAACAGAGCGCGGTGTAATCGGTGTGTTGTGCATGAATGATTCAGCCCTCCGTCTCATCCCGCCTACAGCTCGCACCAGCCAATCAGCACACATGCTGCGGTGATTGATGTGCTCAAGCCCCGCCCTGTGATTCACTGCAGCAGACATCATCAGTCCATGACTAGATCTGGTTAACGACTTCATGACTGGTTGACTCGAGACAGATGGGTAGAGAAACTGTACAAGAACTGGAAATAAAGGCACAATTCCAACTGATGACATGCAAAAAACATAAATTGGATGATTTATTGAACACATCTCAATCATGACCTGCTCTACAGTGGGGTGATATCAGCTAAATTGGGCCAATTTTTGGTAAATCGCTTGGGACAATAATACAATACCATATATGCCTTTCCCATGTGTTTTTATGATTATAATGACTGTTTTTGATAATGTTGTATTGAAATTATGTTTAAAAAAAATATATTATTTAGGCCCTATAGTTCTTAAAACATCAGCTGTGCCACCTTTTTTTGCATGAGCAGTTTCAGGTAAAATGGGCCACTGTTTCAGGTAACCAATGGGCCGCTGTTTCAGGTAAAATGTGCCACTGTTTCAGGTAACCAATGGGCCACTGTTTCAGGTAAAATGGGCCACTGTTTCAGGTAACCAATGGGCCACTGTTTCAGGTAACCAATGGGCCGCTGTTTCAGGTAACCAATGGGCCACTGTTTCAGGTAAAATGGGCCACTGTTTCAGGTAACTAATGGGCCGCTGTTTCAGGTAAAATGGGCCACTGTTTCAGGTAACTAATGGGCCGCTGTTTCAGGTAAAATGGGCCGCTGTTTCAGGTAACCAATGGGCCACTGTTTCAGGTAAAATGGGCCGCTGTTTCAGGTAACCAATGGGCCACTGTTTCAGGTAAAATGGGCCGCTGTTTCAGGTAAAATGGGCCGCTGTTTCTGGTAAAATGGGCCACTGTTTCAGGTAACCAATGGGCCACTGTTTCAGGTAAAATGGGCCGCTGTTTCAGGTAACCAATGGGCCACTGTTTCAGGTAAAATGGGCCACTGTTTCAGGTAACCAATGGGCCACTGTTTCAGGTAACCAATGGGCCACTGTTTCAGGTAACCAATGGGCCGCTGTTTCAGGTAACCAATGGGCCACTGTTTCAGGTAAAATGGGCCACTGTTTCAGGTAACCAATGGGCCACTGTTTCAGGTAAAATGGGCCACTGTTTCAGGTAACCAATGGGCCGCTGTTTCAGGTAACCAATGGGCCACTGTTTCAGGTAAAATGGGCCGCTGTTTCAGGTAACCAATGGGCCGCTGTTTCAGGTAAAATGGGCCGCTGTTTCAGGTAACCAATGGGCCACTGTTTCAGGTAAAATGGGCCACTGTTTCAGGTAACCAATGGACCACTGTTTCAGGTAACCAATGGGCCACTGTTTCAGGTAACCAATGGGCCGCTGTTTCAGGTAACCAATGGGCCACTGTTTCAGGTAAAATGGGCCACTGTTTCAGGTAACTAATGGGCCGCTGTTTCAGGTAACCAATGGGCCACTGTTTCAGGTAAAATGGGCCACTGTTTCAGGTAACCAATGGGCCGCTGTTTCAGGTAAAATGGGCCACTGTTTCAGGTAACCAATGGGCCACTGTTTCAAGTAACCAATGGGCCACTGTTTCAGGTAACCAATGGGCCACTGTTTCAGGTAACCAATGGGCCACTGTTTGAGGTAAAATGGGCCACTGTTTCAGGTAACCAATGGGCCGCTGTTTCAGGTAACCAATGGGCCACTGTTTCAGGTAACCAATGGGCCACTGTTTCAGGTAACCAATGGGCCGCTGTTTCAGGTAACCAATGGGCCACTGTTTCAGGTAACCAATGGGCCACTGTTTCAGGTAAAATGGGCCACTGTTTCAGGTAACCAATGGGCCACTGTTTCAGGTAACCAATGGGCCGCTGTTCCAGGTAACCAATGGGCCACTGTTTCAGGTAAAATGGGCCACTGTTTCAGGTAACCAATGGGCCACTGTTTCAGGTAAAATGGGCCACTGTTTCAGGTAAAATGGGCCACTGTTTCAGGTAACCAATGGGCCGCTGTTTCAGGTAAAATGGGCCACTGTTTCAGGTAACCAATGGGCCACTGTTTCAGGTAACCAATGGGCCACTGTTTCAGGTAAAATGGGCCACTGTTTCAGGTAACCAATGGGCCACTGTTTCAGGTAACCAATGGGCCGCTGTTCCAGGTAACCAATGGGCCACTGTTTCAGGTAAAATGGGCCACTGTTTCAGGTAACCAATGGGCCACTGTTTCAGGTAAAATGGGCCACTGTTTCAGGTAAAATGGGCCACTGTTTCAGGTAAAATGGGCCGCTGTTTCAGGTAACCAATGGGCCACTGTTTCAGGTAAAATGGGCCGCTGTTTCAGGTAACCAATGGGCCACTGTTTCAGGTAAAATGGGCCACTGTTTCAGGTAACCAATGGGCCACTGTTTCAGGTAAAATGGGCCACTGTTTCAGGTAAAATGGGCCACTGTTTCAGGTAAAATGGGCCACTGTTTCAGGTAAAATGGGCCGCTGTTTCAGGTAACCAATGGGCCACTGTTTCAGGTAAAATGGGCCACTGTTTCAGGTAAAATGGGCCACTGTTTCAGGTAACCAATGGGCCACTGTTTCAGGTAAAATGGGCCACTGTTTCAGGTAACCAATGGGCCGCTGTTTCAGGTAACCAATGGGCCACTGTTTCAGGTAAAATGGGCCACTGTTTCAGGTAACCAATGGGCCACTGTTTCAGGTAACCAATGGGCCACTGTTTCAGGTAAAATGGGCCACTGTTTCAGGTAACCAATAGGCCACTGTTTCAGGTAACCAATGGGCCACTGTTTCAGGTAACCAATGGGCCACTGTTTCAGGTAACCAATGGGCCACTGTTTCAGGTAACCAATGGGCCACTGTTTCAGGTAACCAATGGGCCACTGTTTCAGGTAAAATGGGCCACTGTTTCAGGTAAAATGGGCCACTGTTTCAGGTAACCAATGGGCCACTGTTTCAGGTAAAATGGGCCGCTGTTTCAGGTAACCAATGGGCCACTGTTTCAGGTAAAATGGGACGCTGTTTCAGGTAAAATGGGCCACTGTTTCAGGTAACCAATGGGCCACTGTTTCAGGTAACCAATGGGCCAGTCAAACTGCAAAGGGAAATAGTGATTTATCATCAATTTTAATTTTATGTAGCCAGATAAATTTAAACTGCATTAATCAAACATAAAAACATGTCATTAAAAAAACAAAAGTCAATTTTGTAACAGCATAGATCATTGGTCAGTGGTGTGTGTGTGTGCGTGCGTGTGTGTGTGTGGGTGTGTGCATAACACAAATTTGTATAATGACATTTACCAATTACACTGGTATTACAACATCAAGCTGGTTTATGAGGACTTTCTAAATGTCCCCGTAAATCAAATTGCTTTACTAAACAATGTTTTATTAAAAATGTAAAAATGCAGAATGTTTCCTGTGATGGTTGTGTTTATGGGTAGGGGCAGTGTAGGGGGATAGAAAATACGGTTTGTACGGAAAAAAAATCATTACGCCTATGGAGAGTCCTCATAATGTTGTTGCACCAACATGTGTGTGTCGGTGTGTGTGTCGGTGTGCGAGTGTGTGTGTACACACATACACACGCACCCACACACTTGCACACTGACACACACTCACACACATGTGTTTGTGAGTGACACAGAGGATGGCCCATTTTAGCTGAAACCATGTGGCCCATTTTAGCTCAGTGGGTTAAGGTAAATTGGGCCGTCAAGAAAAACATAACTTTTCCAAAAAATATGTTCATATACCAAAATAAGAGCATTATTTCTGATGGATGCCATCAAGACTGATATTATGCTTAGTGTTTTATGTGCATGTTTTTTTTTTTTTTTATAGATTTATCATCCTTATAATAGTTTAGTTAGATTTGGTATGCCAGGCTACTTGCCATGCAGTTTTCTGGTGCAGTCTTGATTTGAATTATTGCCCCGCCCACCATCGCAACCATAAACTAATCAAATCACCTGTTACTTGTCAAGAACAGTTATGATAACAGTTTGAAATCCTTTTCAGTCATTGGCTCTAAATTCCAGAGGGGCTGGGACCCCAAAACCTTAAATGGCCCATTTTACCTGATATCACCCTACATCTTAACTAGAACTGCAGAGAAGAGATGCACATTAACACATCGGATCTCTCTAATAGTGTGTGTGCGTCATGTTTCCATCAAACTTTAACCTCCTGGGTGCCACTGTACACATATGAGCAAATTATATATGTGTGTGTGTGTGTGGGGGGGGGGGGGCACATGTAAAGTGTAATGTGTCCATCAAACATATTTTAGTACATTTCAGTTTTACGTCTGGATGTCCTGTAAAGAGCACATTCTTCGCTTTTCAGAGATGCCGTTTGTTTGGTCTTCAACTTCTCCTTGGTCTTTAAAAATGACTGAATGATCAAATTTAGCACTCTTATGGAAAATGATTATATTTTGTAGTTATTTAAATCTGACTCATTTTAAAATGTCAAAAATCTCAGGAAAATGTTATGGGATTTCTAATCAAAATATGACTTTCTGTTATAAAACAGGGCATTGATTTCATACATGACCTCACTAGAGGACACCGGGACTTAAATCATGTTTATCAGGCATTCTGGGAGACACAAAAAGTGAACAGGGAAAGAAATTACATATCAATGTTCCTATAGAATATTAGATATTATTATGAAAATGTTGCCAACTATTACTCCCATTATTACACTTCTTTTTTCATTACATGCTTCTCCGAGAAGACATTAATATGCAAATTAGAGACAGTGTATAGATTCATTGCATTGAATGGGAAAACCCATGGCCATTTTACCCACATGAAATAAAATGGTATATGAATTCATCCGTTATATCTTTCATAACATAGTTGAGAATCATCTTTAAACAAAGTTTGATAATAAAAAAAATCCAGAAACCTGAAAATGTATTGGTGAATGAAAAAGAAAATCCCAATGTTTTTGCCTATACATGTCATTTCATTTTTTAAAGGTCCCGTTCTTCGTGATCCCACTGTTCAAACTTTAGTTAGTGTGTAATGTTGCTGTTAGAGCATAAATAATACCTGTAAAATTATAAAGCTCAAAGTTCAATGCCAAGCGAGATATTTTATTTAACAGAAGTTCCCTTTCAAAGCCTACAGCGAACGGCCGGCTTGGACTACATCCTGGTACTTCCTTCATAAATGACGTCAGTAGAACAGTAGAACAGACTAACCTCCGCCCACAAGAATACGCGAAAAAAGGGGGCGTGGTCTTGTTGCTGTCCCACGTGGAGAAGAGGACGGTCACGTGGAGAAAAGGAAGTGTTGCGTTTGAGTGTGTTTGTCGCCATGTCGTCGAGACGCTGTTATTTTCATCCCGGAGTCAAATCACCTTTGTTTGGCTTTCCCAGGGACGCTGTAGAGATCATTAAGCGCATATATCTCCCGTTAAGAGGCGTGACCTTTCCACGTGCGCTAAGCTGCGGTCAAATCACAACACAGGAACCGCTGGCACAATCAGAACCCGTTACGTATTTCTGAAGGAGGGACTTCATAGAATAAAGGAAGTCATCAGCCGTTTTTAGGAGAGTGAAAACAGCGGTGTACAGATAAGTAAATTGTGTTAAAAATACAGTTTTTTTTACACGCGAAACATGAACACATGTTATATTGCACACTGTAAACACAATCAAAGCTTCAAAAGAACACGAAGAACGGGACCTTTAAACAACCTGTCCAGTCCTGGTGTCCACTTATGAGGACATAGCATAACATATGAATAAAATATAATTTTTCAACACTGTTTTCTCCCTTTTGTTTCTTATGCGCTGAATAATGTAATGACATGAAAAAATACTAAATTCAAAACACTTTTTTTCCTGGGTTAACTTGAATTAAATCTTGCACACAACTACATGCACCCAGCCTAGAAATGTAGACGCACCCTAGCGGCAGCAAATCTAATTTGCAGCCAGGGTCGTCTAGCAACTCTCCGTTGGCTTGTGAGCTGGAAAAACCAAACTGTAGTCAGGCCAATCTCATCGTGTATAGAGTCGGTGGGCGGGCTTAACATAATGACGGCAGAGTTGTGGTGGTTCCGAGTGCTACTTGTAAACAAAGAAGCTGGCGAACAGCGGTCTTTCGAATCGGCTTTGGCCGCGACTCTGGAAGACTTGGAGTTCAGCATTTCTTTGAGAAAAGAACAAAGAACGCCACTGAAGTCATTCTTAAGAAAGGAAGATGTGTTCAGAGTTTTGTCAACCGGATATGGCGAAAGTTTAATCCATCAACTAGCTCCGCTTCACCTTCTTCGTTGCTCTGGTTGGTTGTAGTGCTATCCTATTACACGCAGAGGGAATTTGAAAGACAACAGTTTATCCCGCTCCTCGGATTGAGACCTGCCACTGGTGTGTTCCCAGACCCCCAACATCTTGATGTGGGTCTGGCTTGTCAGGCTAACATGCACGCATAATCGGCTATCGGCCAATATGACATCATTCAACGCGGGTGCATGGGCGTCACTAGGCCCTTTTTATGGGGGCTTCAGCCCCCCTAAAAAAATGTGTGATTAACCTTTATAACATGAAATATGTGGGAGGCTTCGGCTTCTCCCCGTCTTTTAATCTGCATTCCCTGCTGAAAAATCCAGCTAAAACCAGCCTAAGCTGGTTGGCTGGTCTTAGCTGGTTTAAGCTGGAAGTAGCTGGTTTTAGCAGCCTGGCTAAACTGGTCTCCCAGCCAGACTTAGCTGGTCAAGCTGGTTTTAGATGGTCTCCCAGCCTGATTTAGCTGGTCAAGCTGGTTTTAGATGGTCTCCCAGCCTGACTTAGCTGGTTAAGTTGGTCTTCCAGTCTGGACAAGTTGGCGGCCAGCTGCTTTTAGCTGGTCTCCCACCCTGGCTTATCTGGTCAAGCTGGTCTTCCAGCCTGGTTTAGCTGGTCTCCCAGCCTGGCTTATCTGGTCAAGCTGGTCTTCCAGCCTGGTTTAGCTGCTTTTAGCTGGTCTCCCACCCTGGCTTATCTGGTCAAACTGGTCTTCCAGCCTGGTTTAGCTGGTTTTAGCTGGTCTCCCAGCCTGGCTTATCTGGTCAAGCTGGTCTTCCAGCCTGGTTTAGCTGCTTTTAGCTGGTCTCCCACCCTGGCTTATCTGGTCAAGCTGGTCTTCCAGTCTGGTTTAGCTGGTTTTAGCTGGTCTCCCAGCCTAACTTAGCTGATGAACATTTTACCTTATTACAAATTAATCAGATTACATGGTCCATATACAGATATAAATTATTTGTCTAAACACCCAGTGGCAGAAGAAATAGGGACAGTCAGCCAGCCTGACCAGCTAAGACCAGCCTGACCAGCTAAAATCAGCGAAGACCAGCTAAAACCATCAAAGACCAACAATATCCAGCTAAGACAAGCCTGACCAGCTAAAACCAGCAATTACCCGCTAAAACCAGCCTAACCAGCTAAAACCAGCTAAGACCAACAATATCCAGCTAAGACCAGTTTGACCAGCTAAGACCAACAATATCCAGCTAAGACCAGTTTGACCAGCTAAGACCAGCCTGACCAGCTAAAAAAAAATTCAAAACCCCTCTAAAACCGGTCTGATAAACCAGCTATGACCAGGCTGGGAGACCAGCCAAAACCAGCCTGACCACCTTAGGCTGGTTTAAGATAAATTTTTCAGCAGGGTAATCAGTGTGTTCTTCAATCCACAGCGCCGTCGAACAGAGCGCACATCAGAAGCAGAGGGTGTGCGTTCATCTGAGCCTCATTGGTCTGTCACCGCTCGTCAATGTCAAAAAATTTGAGAAAACCAATCAAATCATAGTAGGCGGGCTTTATGCTCACACAGAAGCTGCTGAGGCTGAGCGCGAATTTTAGCAACAGTGCGAGATATGCAAGTAGCTAAACTAAACATTTTAATATTTGACAGCTGCTTCTTTAAGTCAGCCACAAATATTCAGCCAAATTAATAAACTTTAGTCTAATTTCGCCATTTTGATTTGAAACAGGCCTATGTAATGTCATTTATAATATTAACAATATTAACAAAGCCGTTTTCTTCAGATTAGGCATAAGATTATTAGTAATGAATGTGTGCATATTGTAAATGAATAATTCCATGTGTAGCTCTCAGTAAATAAAAAAGCTAAACTTTTTTTAGCCTGTATTGGGCATAAGATTAGTAATGCATATTGTGAATTCATTTAATAAATCTAGTTACCTATCTTTCTGTTAGCCCTCAGTAAATTAACATACATATTCATAAAACATATAAATATCAGTTAAACATTTGTTTATTTTCTTCACTGGAAAAACTTTATCATTCATATCTGCCCACTGACATGGTTTTAAAGCTATTGCTATCAAATTTTTTGGTGTTCAGAACATCTTAAAATGCAAATATGTATATCATAGAAATCAAAATTTGCTCACGTGGGCCATGCCCCCCAAACCCCCCTAGCCTCACATTTGGGATTTCAGTGATTATAAACCTGCCTACATTGTATGATTAAGGGATGTACAATATGGTCATGCAGAACAAAGCATTCATATTTGCTTTATAAGTATAAGTAATAATGAACAGCCAATATCCTAATATGCATAAAATAAGCTACTAGTTAATAGTGAGAATTGGACCCTAAAGTGTTACCATTTTTTTTTCATACCCTCACTGGGGGCTGAGTCCCCCCTAAAATGAAAATCCTAGAATCGCCCCTGCGTGTCAGTGACGTTTGATTCATCAGGCTCCTCTCATGGCTTTGTAGGCTGACATCATGACAGGAGGCTCCATCATGTGACATCAATGGCATAGAGCAGCCTTCCTGTAGGAAGTAGGCTAAATGAAACGTGACGCACATCTCCAGCAGTTTACCGAGTGTGACCATGTTTAATGCTCTTATGTCACCTCTAGATTTCTGTTTTTTGTAGCCGCAAGTGGGTGCTATGGATACAGCTTCAGTTACTCTGTCGTCATGGAAACAAATGAATTTGGACATATAAGCACTGTGATAGGCTGGCTCGGTCCCTAGGAATATTGAACCCATGACATTGTCACTGCAAGCACCATGCGCTACGGTTTGAGCATTCTCTCAAGTCATCCAACATCAGAAATTTTAACTGTTATAAAACATCTGGACAACATTCAGCCTTGTGTCACTCTAAAATTGCACCAGAAAGATACATTTCCATAATTATCAATGCATCGGTGGATCAGTGCTTGTGGATGGGTGTCTTCAGCTTCAGATGTGATGATCTCTCTCAACAGTGTGGGTGGAGGTCGGCAACTCAGGGTCTGGAAAGTGACTTTGTACTTCGTTGTGAAAGAACAGGAAGATGCAATGCCATTACAGTATTAGTCCAGTCCAGCACTTGCACAGCAGTAGTCCAGTTGTGAAATGACAAGAGCTTGGATGAGGCGGTGCACAGCGAACACTGACAGGAAAACCATGTACAGTATATACGGAGAACAGGAGAGGACCCAACACTGAGCCTTGAGGCACACCCTGGATCTGACTGTGAGCGGACATCATGATAACAGTTAAAGTAGTAATGCCTTTGTTTATGGTCCATTTAAAACTCCTGATTCCACTTTCCTCAAACCTTCAGTCGACGCTCACAACCAAGCATTACTTCCCATCATATGTGTCATCCACACCATCTGAGATATGCTTTTACAGTCGTGCTCAATAGTTTACACACCCCTTTCAGAATCTGCAAAATGTGAATAATTTTAAAATAAGAGGGATCATAAAATGCATGTTTTTTAATTTTTTTATTTAGTACTGTCCTGAATAAGATATTTTACATAAAAGATGTTTAAAGTCCTTTTTTGTCTTGTGGACTGTAAAGATGTTTTATGTAAAATATCTTATTCGGGACAGTACTAAATAAAAAAAAATAACATGCATGATGTATGAACCAGGGCCGTAACCACCACAGGCATTGAGGGGAACAAGTCCCCCCAAATAATTGGAAATGGCCAAATTGTGCCCCCCAATATTTGATATTTCTCGGTTTGCTGGTCAGCCTCAGCGGTCTAATAGCGCTCGTCAGTGTCAAAATGATGGCCAATCAGATCAAAGAAGGCGGGGCTTAATATTCACTGAAGATGAGTGTGAATTTCAATGTGACAATTTTAATTTGACTGTTTTTAAAGAATTCATGCGTGGTAAGATATCCAATAAGTAGCTAAACATTTAATATTTGACAACTGTTTTATGACGGATACGTTTAATGACCAAACAGTAACATACAGTGATGCGAACTAAGCAACTTTTTTAATGTAACTTTGAAAATATGAAATAAATTGTTATTCATAACCGAATATGAGACAAGAAACAATTTTTTTTTATTTTACATTTTTGACATATTAGAAATACTAACAAGAGTGAATGTGTGCATATTTTTTTATTAAAATATTATTTAACATTACTATTTCTTCGTTATTCCCTTGAATCCGTAAAATGTCTCTGATGTCCCCAGAGTGTGTATGTGAAGTTTTAGCTCAAAATACCTCACAAATAATTTTTATAGCATATTAAAATTGTCACATTTTGAGGGTGAGCAAAGACCTGTCGTTTTTGTGTCCCTTTAAATGCAAATTAGCTGCTGCTCACGGGGCGGAGGTTCAAGAACTCCAGCATTACCTAGCATAACATTACCTCTTGCAGACAGGCAATGAAACTGTTGATGGAGAGACTCAAGAAGAAGTGATAACATGCAACAAGATGTTCCTGAATGGTTAGTTGATGAATTTATGTAGCTGATGTGGCATTAACTATCTTCAAGTCATTGATCCGCATATTCTGTCATGATAATCTCACCCCATGGTAATTGTGTTCCCTGGGGCGGGTTTATGTAAATTTCAGGGTTAGTGATGTCTCTAACCCAGGAGGAATCTTGTGTAGTCCCTACCAGCCGTTTGTTGTAGTCCTTAAAAAGCTATTTCTTTAAAAGAAAACATCTCCCTTTGCTTTGAACATTGAGCGTCGTAACTTTGCAATGTTTATTCTCAAACAGCAACACTAAAGTTAAAAAGGTAGTATCATAATCAACCACCCCTTTAAATATGTCATTTCTTTAAATAAAAACACCCACATGTTGCAGATTCTGAAAGGGGTGTGTAAACTATTGAGCACGACTGTTAAAGCATATCTCAGATGGTGTGGATGACACATATGATGGGAAGTAATGTTTGGTTGTGAGCGTCAACTGAAGGTTTGAGGAAAATGGAATCAGGAGTTTCTTCATGGAAACGCTTTTAAATGGACCATAAACAAAGGCATTACTACTTTAACGGTTATCATGATGTCCGCTCACAGGCAGATCCGGGGTGTGCCTCAAGGCTCAGTGTTGGGTCCTCTCCTGTTCTCCGTATATACATGGTTTTCCTGTCAGTGTTCGCTGTGCACCGCCTCATCCGAACTCTTGTCATTTTAAGACTGGACTACTGTGCATTTAAACATTTGAGGACCACCATGTTGACCTTCATTAGTCGGTTGTTCATGAGACCTTCTTCGGTTTCAGTAAAATCAGGTTCAAATGAGACCAAGTTCAAAAGTCAGGTGGTGTTTAACGCTTTATTAACTATACCATTTAACTAGCAGAATATAGTGTATCTCACCTATGTTCCCCAGACACAGCAGGTGTTGTTACAGTTCAAACAAATGGCGTGTTGCACAGACGTACCACAGACGTGTTAGTCAGGTACATCCATGCAGCAGAAGATATCAAATCAATGGATGATTAAACACATGATGTTTGGATAATAGCAATGTTCAATATCATTGAGATTGAGGGTGACCTTGACAATAATACAGCAAACAACCACCTTATTACTGAGGTAAAGAGAAACGTCCCGCTCAGCCGAATTAAAGAGAAATAAATAACTACGTTTGACGTCCATGCCTTGAGTTTTACATGAAACCTTGAGATAATTTGTTCTTGCATGTAATTCAAGAGCTCATGAACAGCACGTTTCACATCCGGAATGACAATATGAACAACACGCAGTAGCCATTACAGAAGAGGGAAACAAACAAACAAACAAACAAAATTATAGCATGATTATAAACGCCCAAAATATATATATTTTTTAATATCAGAGATATCCACAAAAGGCCATGAGGTGATGGATGTAGAACTGATGGAACTAAAACATGTCATGCTTCTACAGACAAACGTTTGGTTATTGTTATGATTACATCATAAACAGGATGCCTGATTCTGCCGATAAAAATGCATGTTTTTGAAAAGGTCATTATATACGTATAAAACAAAAATTCATGAACACACAGATGGCAAAAACTCTCTGGAGTCTGTCATGACACAGGAAAGCCACTGCGATCCGATCACATTATTAGAGAGTTTATGATCCACGGACCATAAACAGCAGATGACATGCAGATCTCTGCTGGTGTCAAATCCACTAGAACATGAAACATTATACTGTAATATCAAACACCTCCATCATGAACAGAGACGTCAGAAAGACTTTTATAAACTCATTCTCAACAGAAACGAACAACGACATCCAGTCAGAGGTGTGTTTGTGACGCGTGTTCTACAGTGGGTTTCAGGAAGGACCGATGAAAGCAAACACACGAACCCTCCGCAGGTTGAGCCGGTTCCTGCTGGTCTACCAGCCGCTGTTGTCCCAGGAGTCCTCGGCCGGTTTCGACGGGCTCTTCTTGTTCTTGGCGTCTCCAGCTTTCTCCCAGTCGTTGTCCCAGGTCTCCCAGCTGTCTCCAGCACCGTTCTTATTGTCGGCTTGAGCCTCTGAGCTCCAGCTCTTCTCTACAGGATCGCCGCTGGGAGACACGGTACTGCCGAAGGTTTCCCAGAAGTCCTTCTTAGGACCTTGAGTGCTGAAGGGATCCTGGTTCTGATAACCTTCTTCATAAGCAGAACTGAAAGAGATCAGCGGAAAATCTTTTGGAACATTGTAACAATGATGTCAATTTTTTAAATCCTAATACAGCTGTTTGTGAATGTAAAGGATCTGAAAAGTTGTAGCCGAAAGTGCACAATAAATATAGTTATTTCCTCTCAAAAGAAAGAATCGACTCTGAACGGCATAAACGCGTCATCAGATATTCGAATCCCACTTTGTTACGGCTACACGTCACTGGACGACACATTTGCATAATGCCCGCTTATGGTCTTCATTGGCTGCCCGCGAACAACATCTTACTTTGACCCGCCCCCAAACTCTGTAGCTGGTTCGTGTTGTGTACATGTGAAGACGACACCGTTTTCTGCTTTGCAAAATCAAATTCTCTTTGTAAACGCTTCCAACGGATGAGCATGTGAAGAGTCAGTGGTTAAAATTACCTCAGCGATACAGCAGTACAACCTTCTGACCATTGCTTCTCAAATCTCCATGAAGTCTAAACAGGATTTACAAAACGCTTATCCATTAAAGACGGGACAATACCCAGGTTATTATATACATTTTCTACCAGGTGTTTAAAATGCGTAGTTTTGTATTTTATATTGTGCGTCTCTGGCTAACCGGCTAACTCCCGTTATTACGGTCTTCCTGAAATACTTCTGCTCATCAGCTGTGGGCCACTATTACCTAAAACTGAGTCTATGAATGCAGATTGTCTGTTGTTCTTACTACTAAAGATAAAGGATGGAGCAAGATTTGTTTTACAAATGTATGTTACATCAGTCATTCACGTTAGCGCTGTTATTGATACAGTTCCCGCATGTGCACCGCAATACAATATACTCATGGGTTTGCTGATGGACACTCTTGTTAATGCTGATGGTGAGGAATTACAGCTGCAACATCTCATAATGTACCTCAAAAATGAGTAGCGCATCACTGAGAAACATCCTGCTCAAGGCATCCTTGCGATGGAGGTTCGGGTTGAATAAGTTCTTCTAATGTTTCATCATCGGACGCGCTTGGATTGATATGGTAAAAATCGACATCATCGTTACTGTCTTTACAGTGTGTACAATCGCTGAGGACTGAGGAAGCCTCCGGAGCTGAAGTTTATGGTAATGGCCGTTTAGTTTCTGACACATGCTGTAAACGATGGGGCCAATCAGAGCAGAGTAGCTCTCGGAGAGGAGGGATTTAGAGAGACTGATTCATCGGACGAGTCATTTGAGAATCATTGAATAATGCGGTGATGTTATTATGAGAAAATTAAATTGTTTTTTGACCTTTGATGCATGTAAACCTGTTGTTGGAGTCCTCCAAAACTAAATTAGAAGCCTTTAAAATAGCATAATCGGGGTACTTTAAATAAAATTGCAATTACCCATCATCCGCGGCCTCTTCTTTCCCACTGAAGAATGATGTCATGTCCTTCCAGCCTTTAGCACCTGCACCCTGAACCTGAACGGACACAGAGTGATTTAACACCGCTGACACGAAGCCATTCGAATCACCAACTGCACAGTGTTTAAGACCCTTTCACAACCAACAAATATTCAGCAGAAAAATCAAACACCCAGGAGAACGAAAACTTTCAACATACATTAATAAGAGACCAAATTAATTTAATCTCACTTTATTTACGAGCGTTTGTGCTGATTTAGGACGGTGTCATTCGTTTATTGCTGAAATGAAAGTATGGAAATCACCTGTTCACGTTTGCTTTCATTCTCAGTTTTCCCTTTTCCACCAACACGGTTCCGGTGCGGGTTCCCGTTCTCAAAGCGTTCCGCATATTTCTGCGGAAAAGGTGGTTCCAGCCGGAAAGATCGGTTCAACTACAGCCCTAAAAAAGCAGGGCGCGGTTTCATTGAGCCATCAAATAAACATGGCAGTAGATTGCTCTTTATATCTAAAGCATTGTCCACACTAATACGTTTTTTTGTTTGAAAACGCATATTTTTCTCTCCATTTTGGCCTTCTGTCCACACTAGCTATGTCTCCTTCCAAAGTTGCAAATTTAACTTGTGCGCAAAATTGGAATCACATAAAATATTTGCGAATAAAGCACCGTTTCCATCCAGTCAGTCGAAGAGAACGAACCGTCACTTCAGGGAGAGCAGCGATAACCCTCCTTAGGGTAAACAGAACAGAACTAACAATGTATAGCAGATATAATTAATGTCAATATTTAAATGTACAACATAATTCGGGAATTTAGTCTGATCCAAGGGGAATCAGAATGCCAAATCCTGACTGACAGGAGGAGCTGGGGATGGAGAGGGGTAATTAGCTCCGGAGAAACACGATAGCAGCAGAAAATACTGAAGGATCTTGTATACTGTATGTATGCTGTGATAGACATCGTATTCCTATAGGTACAGACGTATAACAGACACTTAATGCGAACTTGGCTAACGTGACCTGCCAGAACTTACGCTTGATTTCCTGATAAACTGACGATAAATATCACTACGAAAAATGTTGCTGCAGTAGAAGAAGCCACTATATATCATGGGTTCTCAACCATGGTCCTCGAGGCCCACAGTCCTGCAGAGTTTAGTTCCAACCCTAATCAAACACACCTGAAACAGCTAATTAAGCTCTTCAGGATTACTAGAAAGCTACAGGCAGGTGAGTTTGATCAAGGTTGGAGCTAAACTCAGTAGGACAGTGGTCCTCGAGGACCAGGGTTGAGAACCCCTGCTATTAATAACAATACTGTTTGAATAATATTACTCCTCAGAGCGCGCCAACGAAACTCAATACGTGGTCATGTTACCTTGCTTTCTGAGGCAGATACTTCTGTTTGGCAGACGCAGTCGTGTAAAACAGTTCTGGGAGGGAATTATACCATACCACTTTATCGACAGACTTTGCTCCGGTGTTTCAGATGCTGTGCAACAAGATTGCTCCACGGCTTAGTCCAGTTATGCCGTCCCATCGCAAAGTCACATGTCGTTTTTGATAATTGATAATAAATTGCATCTTATTTTTAATCTATGTTTTATCAACCAAATTGACCGGATTTAATAAATAATAAGCAAATAGCCTATAACAGACAATGACATGGAGGCGGAGGCGGCCGCCCAGCGTGATCAACGCACACACCGCAAAAGTCACAATATGACCTCATGCATGTTTTACAAACACAATTCAACTTATAAATAATACTTTTTAATGGGCCACTTAAAATGTTGATTACAAATAAATTATTAAATTCTAAAAATGAACAAAAAATTGCATTGCATTTGCAATCCTTTGAAACCACCCCACTTCCCGCACCCCTGATGATATCTGTCCTCTGGAGCGCTATCGCTTTTCATTTAAAACGGTTTATTTAAAACAATTATTTTTTTCTAATAGATGGAATTCAAAATACAGGCCTGCCCCTAATAAAAGCCGGCTTCAAATAAAAGCCGGTGACCTTCTGCAGTACAGGTAAATAAAGGCCCCGGCTTTTATTTGAGGAAATACGGTAAATTATATTTGGACCAGCGAAAGAAAGAACCACCAATAAAAAATAAAACATTCTAAAGTCGATGAGCATTAGAAGTAGCCAGGGGCGTCGCACCCGTGGGGGATGTGGGTGTTTTAACACCCACACTTTTCCCGGTGAGAGGGTTCAACACCCACACTTTTTCTGCAGTTTTCCCGCAGTTTTGCACAAACGCTTTATATATTATAATATTAAACCGTTCGGTAAGCCATTCACGGTTCAATATGCGCTTGTGAATTGGGTTGTTTTTTTTGTTTTGTTTTTGCAGTGTGCCTGTGATACGCGCTGATATGAGATAATATCCAATCACTATACACAGTGCTAGACACGCTTGCAATGCCAGTAAGGGCTGGTGTCAGAGAGTTATACTCACGGGACACTATAGTTATTCACAATCACGAAAGTTCATTATTTGCATGCGTTTTAAAGCCTTGCCGGTTATTCGTGTGCTAGCGCACTAAACTTGATTACTGGACTAAGTAGTCTTACTGTGCTAATACTGTCAAATACACATCAAGGTTAACATAAACACAGTCGGTGAAAGTAAATTTGCGTGTGTCTGTATATTAGATGCACGTCTTTAATTGACAGCAGCGCAGCCTATAGTGAACATGCTGTCCTTAAAGGGACAGGTCACCTCTAAAATGATGTTATTATTTACTCACTCTAATGTTGTTCCAAACCTGTATTCATTAAAGTTAAGTTTAAGTAAGGTTTTACAAGTCTTTTAAGTAAAAGAAAAAATTAGCATTTTTTTTCTCCTTAACCTCTTTCTGTCCCCGTCACCTAGGAATAGAATAGCAAAAAAACTGATGTGACTAGCCATCAGAACCCAACCGAACAAAGTGGTTAAAAAAACAGAGGTATGTATAATATATATATATATTATATATCTTGTATGTTATACCTTTTGTACCCTTCTGTCATTGTATTCATCGTTTTTTTGGTTAACAAACAAACCACATCCATCCCCCACACTTTTGAAAAGCTTGCTACGCCTCTGGAAGTAGCGTTACATGGACGTAGGAAAATTAAAGGTCCCGTTCTTCGTGATCCCACTGTTCAAACTTTAGTTAGTGTGTAATGTTGCTGTTAGAGCATAAATAATACCTGTAAAATTATAAAGCTCAAAGTTCAATGCCAAGCGAGATATTTTATTTAACAGAAGTTCCCTTTCAAAGCCTACAGCGAACGGCTGGCTTGGACTACATCCTGGTACTTCCTTCATAAATGACATCAGTAGAACAGACTAACCTCCGCCCACAAGAATACGCAAAAAAAGGGGGCGTGGTCTTGTTGCTGTCCCACGTGGAGAAGAGGACGGTCGCGTGGAGAAAAGGAATTGCTGCGTTTGAGTGTGTTTGTCGCCATGTCGTCGAGACGCTGTTATTTTCATCCCGGAGTCAAATCACGTTTGTTTGGCTTTCCCAGGGACGCTGTAGAGATCATTAAGCGCATATATCTCCCGTTAAGAGGAGTGACCTTTCCACGTGCGCTAAGCTGCTGTCGAATCACAACACAGGAACCGTGCCACGTTCGTTAAACTGCTGTCCAATCCCAACACGGGAACCGCTGGCACAATCAGAACTCGTTACGTATTTCTGAAGGAGGGACTTCATAGAATAAAGGAACTCATAAGCCGTTTTTAGGACAGTGAAAACAGCGGTATACAGAGAAGTAAATTGTGTTAAAAATACAGTTGTTTTTTTTACACGCGAAACATGAACACATGTTATATTGCACACTGTAAACACAATCAAAGCTTCAAAAAAACACGAAGAACGGGACCTTTAAGACTGGTTTAAAATGATTTAAGACCTAAAACAGAATACTTCGGTGAATTTAAGACTTTTTAAGGCCTAAAATTTAGATTTTGAAATTCTAGACTTTTTAAGACCCCGCAGAAACCCTGTTCAATTTACCTCTGAAAAGGGCAGTTGAGAGTACCGGTAGCTGGTTTGCAAGAATCACTCCCAGTACTGTGAACAGCAAAACAAAAGTGCACCAATGCAACGCAACACCGCAATGCAACGCAGAGTTACGTCAACGTTCGTTCCTCAGGACTGTGGAAACATGGCCGATTCACGACACTTTGTCGCCTTTGGCTTTTGGCTTGTTTAGTTGGGGACACTAAATATTCAACAATATCACTGATCTGCAATATCACTGACACCATCGTATGTGAATTGAACCGAGCTGGATGATGACATCACTGTTTTTCCTGGAACACGCTCTGGCACGTGAACCGTTCTGGTGGAAAAGGGGTCAGTCGGTGAACAGACCAATGATCAGCGGTTTTGTGCTTTGGTGTGAAAGGGCCTTTAGATTATTCGGTTTAATCTTCATATAACTGTAAATGTGAGATGATTTAAAGACCACATGAAATGCCCAGATGAGAATATTTGACATTTTCCATAGAAACATGAAGTTTGGGCATAACATGACGGAGAGCTTGTGCCATTTGTATTTGTTGTTTAATATCCAGAAGGTTTAGAGATGCGCCACATCCATGAAGTCTGGTGGGATGCTTAATGTCAGTGGCAGGTGATATTCTCATTCTACAGAGCATGTGATTGGACAAAAAAACAACTGTTTAGACTTAGCAGTATTTTGATCTGTTATCCTGCTAAAACTTCACGAGCACACAAGAGCTGCAATCTGGATTTCATGGGGTCTTTAAAACAAGCATCCATGATTACTGATTTATCTGCACACACTTCCTTCTCATGATTACACATTATTTCTAGATCATCATACTCACCACCGTAATCACAATGCCAGCAAAAAAAAGAAAGAAAGAAAGAAAGAAGAGTGAGTTGAGACACAGAAAGAGCACAGGGCCTCTCACACGCCTCCTCTGATCAAGATCACCGACGCGCCACTGAATCACAGCGAAGCGTCAGATGAGCGCAAGCAGACGAGCCGCGTGAGGGCGACCGCAGCCTCGTACCTTTGTGGCCAGACCGGTGATGCCGACGGCCATTTCATCAAACAACTTCCCCTCCTTCACCTAGACGAGTCACAGCAGAAACGCACTGTGTGAACGTGATCGCCGCATGATCAACACACTTCAGACTCGGCAGAAGAACAACTAGCTTCATGATGTTTGCAGTGAGACTGAACCTCACAAAAAACATTTCACCACAAAATCAAAAGAAGATAATAAAGGACTTTGTATAAGATGTGAGTCCATCTTGTTTTGCTTTACCCCATTTTTTACAGCAAAATCTCAGAAATATTCCTCAGTGAAAAAATTTTAAACGCAGAATAAAGGGGCGGGGCCTGGTTAGTTAGTAGTGTGTTGAAACTGGCGGTTATGGTACGGGGCGTGGCATATGCCAAACACGCTTAAAGCGCTTGACCAATCACAACACACTGGTCCTGGTGGACTTTGTAAAAAGGCACAATAGATCCTCTAAAATTGAGATGCTGGCACATTTTACCCCGCAACCTCTTATGCACTTCAGCTCACATTTTAAAGGCTCTTTCACACTGGCAGTTTGGTTCGAAACAGAAAATGGTTCGCATGAAACATTGGAAATGTGAAAGCTGTTTGGACGCAGGAGTGCTCCGGTGTACCGAACCCGAGACAACCTGTAGGAACTGGTCTGCACTGTTCGGTTGCACTGGAACTGTGGCACAACTTTGGTAAAAACAACTGGGACTCGGGTCCGCACTTGTTCAGGAAGTAAAGTAACGTGCACGGTCATGTGTTTTAGCTGATGACAACGTCATAGCAAATATTAGGTAAAACACGGGGCAAAAAAAATGCATCATTAAAGGGATAGTTCACCCAAAAACAACATTTTTATGTTTATATTACCCCCAGGGCATCCAAGATGTAGGTGTCTTTGTTTCTTCAGTAGAACACAAATGAAGATTTTTAACTCCAACCGTTGCAGTGTGATAGTCGTATAATGCATGTCAATGGGGATATTTTAGAACCATGCGGCTCGTGGCGACACATTGATGTCTTAAGACACGAAACGATCGGTTTCTGCGAGAAAACGAACAGTATTTATGTTATTTTTTTTACCTCTTATCAGACTAATGTCATCTAGTATTCCCAGCGCCATAACTTCCGGCGAATAAGGTCAAAATACTGGCGCGATCAAAGATATATATACGTAGATGCCTCATTCGACCGATCCGCGCAGGCACTAATGAGGAATATATGTATATTTCTATGATAGCGCCGGTATTTTGACCTTATTCGCCGGAAGTGATGGCACGGGGACGGCTGATGCAGAGCCATAGAAAAAAATGAAATATTTTTCTTACACAAAACGCATCGATTCGCTTCAGAAGGCCTTTATTAACACCCCGGAGCCTCGTGGAGCACGTTATTTGACGGACAAGTGCATTTTTTATGGAATTCAAAAACAGAGCAACTATTACTGCTATTATAATGCTTGGATTAGCCAGGACATATACACATATATGTCATATACACCTCGGATGACTTGAGGGTGAGTAAATCATAATTTTCATTTTTGGGTGAACTATCCCTTTAACAGAAAAGCTCTGATTGGGGGATTCTGATTGGCATGGAGGCTCGTAGTAGAGGCTTGTTAAAAACGGTCCAATTCCACGCAGGAAAACTTCCTTTGGTCAAGCTGTTTTTTCATTCATACCACAAACAAAAGATCCTTTTCACAGGCTGTGATGAGTGTTTTAACGGTCATCAATATCGTAAATCCTGCAGAATACTACTACTTCATATTTTATTACTTTTGCATCAAATTACAAAAAACAAGTTACCACTGATGTGAGGTTGTTTCTAATATAGCGTCTATGGGAGTTATGGTAAAAATGAACATATTTCTCTCTTTTGACTGCTGTTATCAATCTCACAGTTTTTTCCCTCATTTTGAAAGTTGGGAAATCTTGTGGCGTTTTTAATTTAGCTATTTGAGCAAATGGGGACACAAAAAAAATATTTAATGTATTCTCTTATTCAAAAGTTAAGTATAATAGTTAACCTAACTTGGACGACTTCCGCTCTGAGAAACCCAGAAATGTGAAAAGGGTCTGTCCGAGAAATGAATGCACATTGTTTAACTCATTTAAGCATAATTTTAAGAAATGGCTTCTTCATAATCAACAATGTGAACATTAATGTTGCTTCCCCTATTATTACTATTAATCATTTTATTATTATAATAGCTGCTGTCCGTAACTTTGTGTTCAAGATTTACACAAAAATAATGAGAAAGTACGACATGAATCCATTTTCCAAACCATGTTTTTGTCTTACCTTGAATCATTATGGTACACTTATAAGTGTTTATATTGGGACTATTTCAGAGCGGTCTGGTAGGAACCGCTGCGGAGGAGCACAGTCCCTGCGTGACTCGCCATAGACACAAACAGAGAGAAGTAGATCCGGCTGCAATGTTCTTCCGCAAGACGCATGCAGTTCTGTTTATTAACCGCTAGAGCGTAAACAGTTACAAACTGCAGCTTTAATATTATTTAACTCATAACAATATCTTTTTTTTATTTTTTATCTCTCTTCTTACATATATATATATATATATATATATATATATATATATATATATATATATATATATATATATATATATATATACACACAGTGAGGAAAATAAGTATTTGAACACCCTGCTATTTTGCAAGTTCTCCCATTTAGAAATCATGGAGGGGTCTGAAATTGTCATCGTAGGTGCATGTCCACTGTGAGAGACATAATCTAAAAAACAAAAATCCAGAAATCACAATGTATGATTTTTTAAGCTATTTATTTGTATGATACAGCTGCAAATAAGTATTTGAACACCTGAGAAAATCAATGTTAATATTTGGTACAGTAACCTTTGTTTGCAATTACAGAGGTCAAACGTTTCCTGTAGTTTTTCACCAGGTCTGCACACACTGCAGGAGGGATTTTGGCCCACTCCTCCATACAGATCTTCTCTAGATCAGTCAGGTTTCTGGCCTGTTGCTGAGAAACACGGAGTTTGAGCTTCCTCCAAAGATTCTCTATTGGGTTTAGGTCTGGAGACTGGCTAGGCCACGCCAGAACCTTGATATGCTTCTTACAGAGCCACTCCTTGGTTATCCTGGCTGTGTGCTTCGGGTCATTGTCATGTTGGAAGACCCAGCCTCGACCCATCTTCAATGCTCTAACTGAGGGAAGGAGGTTGTTCCCCAAAATCTCGCAATACATGGCCCCGGTCATCCTCTCCTTAATACAGTGCAGTCGCCCTGTCCCATGTGCAGAAAAACACCCCCAAAGCATGATGCTACCACCCCCATGCTTCACAGTAGGGATGGTGTTCTTGGGATGGTACTCATCATTCTTCTTCCTCCAAACACGTTTAGTGGTATTATGACCAAAAAATTATATTTTGGTCTCATCTGACCACATGACTTTCTCCCATGACTCCTCTGGATCATCCAAATGGTCATTGGCAAACTTAAGGCAGGCCTTGACATGTGCTGGGTTAAGCAGGGGAACCTTCCGTGCCATGCATGATTTCAAACCATGACGTCTTAGTGTATTACCAACAGTAACCTTGGAAACGGTGGTCCCAGCTCTTTTCAGGTCATTGACCAGCTCCTCCCGTGTAGTTCTGGGCTGATTTCTCACCTTTCTTAGGATCATTGAGAACCCACGAGGTGAGATCTTGCATGGAGCCCCAGTCCGAGGGAGATTGACAGTCATGTTTAGCTTCTTCCATTTTCTAATGATTGCTCCAACAGTGGACCTTTGTTCACCAAGCTGCTTGGCAATTTCCCCGTAGCCCTTTCCAGCCTTGTGGAGGTGTACAATTTTGTCTCTAGTGTCTTTGGACAGCTCTTTGGTCTTGGCCATGTTAGTAGTTGGATTCTTACTGATTGTATGGGGTGGACAGGTGTCTTTATGCAGCTAACGACCTCAAACAGGTGCATCTAATTTAGGATAATAAATGGAGTGGAGGTGGACATTTTAAAGGCAGACTAACAGGTCTTTGAGGGTCAGAATTCTAGCTGATAGACAGGTGTTCAAATACTTATTTACAGCTGTATCATACAAATAAATAGTTAAAAAAAAATCATATAATGTGATTTCTGGATTTTTTTTTTTAGATTATGTCTCTCACAGTGGACATGCACCTACGATGACAATTTCAGACCAATCCATGATTTCTAAGTGGGAGAACTTGCAAAATAGCAGGGTGTTCAAATACTTATATTCCTCACTGTATGTATGTATGTATGTATGTATGTATGTATGTATGTATGTGTATGTGTATATATATTATATATATATATATATAGGCTTTTTCTTTTTTTCTGTTTTTTTTTTGTTATTGCTGTCCTCTCATTTCTTTTCTCTAGTTTTAGGCCTAATAACATCTGGCAAAGGGACTACCAATGAAAACTAGCCTTTGGGCTAATTTGGCTGTACATTCATGAATGTTGATTAATGTACACTGTCCCTTTTTAAATAAATAAATAAATAAGTCTCCTCTTTTCATTTCGACAAAGAGAGATTTTGGTAAACTACATTTTAGTTTCTTTTTTCATCAATGATATTCCATTATATTCTTAAATGTTCAGTTATTGTTTAATAATGTTGGTACAATAACAGCTTCCAAGATTCTACCCGCGTTGGTTGTTTGCTGGCTTCCAAAACATAGTATTTCGGGCACTTTTTATTTTATTTTTCGCCTCTTCATGATGATCTCTTCCTGTATTCCTCAGTTGTAAGTCGCTTTGGATGAAAGTGTCTGCTAAACGAATAAATGTCAATGGAGTCGTCTCGTCATAGTCTCGCCTTAGTTATGGATAAAAAGGTAATCATTGAGAAACATTTTTCTTCATCGATTTAGTTGAAAAATTAAACCAGATCAATGCTGCGGTGGGCGCCGGGAACGATCGCACTCGGATTGCAGCAAACATGCCCAGTGTGAAAAAAAGATATATACTTGAATTCATGACTAATCTGAAGGTTTGGTTGTATACGTTGGCAATTCACCATCATGTATGACATACACTACCATTCAAATCACATCAGAATGATTTCTGAAGGATCATGTGACACTGAAGACTGGAGTAATGATGATTTGATTCAGCTTTGATCACAGGAATAAATTACAACTTACCACATATTCACATTGAAAATAGCCATTTTATCTTTTAACAGCTAATGTTTCACAATATTACTGTTTACTGTTTTTTGATGAAATAAATGCAGCCTTGGTGAGCAGAAGGGAACAAAAACATTTAAAACATTTTTGTTAACAAAATCTTCCCGACCCCAAACTTTTGAATGGTAGTGTTTCTATTTCCTAAGCTTGGATTCATTTACATGGATTTTATGCCCATGTAGAAAATGTGATCTGACTGTAATGCATCTTTCATTCACAGGCAGCATCCACTCACACAACACTCACTCTTAACTTATGTTACAAACATGATGGTTACCTTCTCTTGTGTGGGCTTGATAACACTGTCATTTAATGTCTGGCCCAATTCAGAAGCCTGAGAGAGAAACAGAAAAGTGAGCAAACACACACAGAACATGACCTATATCTCACACACACACACACACACATAAAACAAGATGAAAACATGAGAGAGTCACAGCACATGCATGACAGACCATGAGCCACCACACACGCTTGTCAACACTGTGTGAGAAAGCGCAATCTGTCACATGACCTTCAAACCCAAAGCAACTAGAGCTATGCACACTGTGATGACATGCACACTGGAAATGACCTGAACACCTGTTGCATGAGTCATGCATCTGATTCAGTTCAAACACACACACACACAGCATGCGGTGAGTGTTACCGGCTCAGGCGGAGGTTTATAACCCCGCAACTTCATCCAAAGCAGCGGCAGAGACAGAATAAAGCAGTGGATATAAACTACAGACAGCAGCTGTCAGTGCTAATTTTATTTTAATTAAATTACAGCTTCCGTGTTTTTTATATATAATAATGTAAAGCTGCTGCTTTAAAGCAATATATTCTATAAAGTGCTGTATAACTAAACGTGACAGGACTGGAATTTCAGAGCTGGTGCAAACATCCACATCTCTATGATCAGATGATTTCTGAACAGCTGTTTTCTCTCCGCTGTGTTCATTGTTATTGAGAGGAAAGTGTACAGAACACATTTACATCTGGATGTTGGTTAACATTATATTGCTGCAAGTGTATTTCAACATTCAAGACACAAGCGCACGCACACACTCTCACACACAACGCTCGCGGTGTTACTATATGACACAGAAACTCAAGATCTTCACGGCAACCGGTCAAAATAAAAGTTTGGTTTAACTTGTGACAGTATAGTATCATGTACTATACTACAGTTAGTTTTGTTCCGCATCATGTTTAGGGTAGGGATGCTCATATTGACCGTTTAACCGTTAACCGAAAATTTACGGCAAGATTTGTGTGTGCACTTGAGCGCATAATTTGTATTTTAAAGGCTCATCATTATGGTTTAGTATTTCTCGATTATGTAGAATGGTACATGTAATATTCTTTCTCAGCCGTGAAACTGAAACCATTTTCCAATGCCACCCCCAGTATATATTTGAGTAATTAAAATAATATCATAAACATGCGACTAGTCGACTAAAGGCTTCAATTAACAACTACAAGTTGATAAAAAAAAAAAAAAAAAAAAATCGGGGACAGCCCTGGATTAAGATATGGAAATTGATATTTTCAAGCCAGTCCTCATAGACACCAGAGCAGATTTTAACATCACAGATCATCTCTGCGTTTATGTGTTAGCGTGACTCAAACCACATGACACGTACCTTCAGAGTTGCTTGACTGGCCAATTTTGTTGTCTGTGAAAAAGAGAAGTTGAAAATAAAATAAGTTTATTTATAAAAATCACAATCCTATCAGTTATTATGCATGACCAGTTCATTGCGGTGGATTGCACCCGCACTCTCCTGCGCACACTCGCACCCTCACGCGTGCCCTCACACTTACACACACTCTCGCTCTCTCACGCGCACACACGTAACTATTATAATCCAGCTCTAATCTGCTAAATGTGACTAAGGAACAAAGCCATTAAGATATTATAAACATTAAAGCTGCAGTAGATAACTTTTGTAAAAATGTCTTTTTTACATATTTGTTAAACCTGTCATTACGTCCTGACAGTAGAATATGAGAGAAAAAAATCAAGCTCCTCTGGCTACTCCCAGTGGTCCTATTGCCATTTGCAGAAATACCCCTCTCCCGATAAGAGAGGAGTGTCTTAGCAGTGTCAATCAAGCTTGTGTGCGCGCTGATCACACCCTTCTCATGCACAGCGCGTGCAGGCGTTCAAATTCAAGATTACCGGTGTGCCGCAGCTTTGCTTATGGCAGACAAACAATCCAAACTGCCAATTCCTCGAGTGGCACCTGCTCATAAAATAAAGACGGGTAAACGGAAAAAGACAAAAAGAAAGAATAAGATAGAGCCCGAAATAAAACGAGGGTAAATATCGGAGTGGCTTTTCCGAGGTGGAGGGAGCTGTCCCTGAAAGGATTAAAGGTCCCGCTCTTCGTGTTTTTTTGAAGCTTTGATTGTGTTTACAGTGTGCAATATAACATGTGTTCATGTTTCGCGTGTAAAAAAACACAGTATCTTTCACACAATTTACTTATCTGTATACTGCTGTTTTCACTGTCCTAAAAACGGCCTGATGAGTTTCTTGTTCTATGAAGTCCCTCCTTCAGAAATACGTAACGAGTTCTGATTGTGCCAGCGTTTCCCGTGTTGTGATTTGACCGCAGTTTAGCGCACGTTGCACCGTTCCTGTGTTGTGATTCGACAGCAGCTTAGCGGACGTTGCACGGAAAGGTCACGCCTCTTAACGGGAGATGTATGCGCTCAATGATCTCTACAGCGTCCCTGTGAAAGCCAAACAAGGGTGATTTGACTCCGGGATGAAAATAACAGCGTCTCGACGACATGGCGACAAACACACTCAAACGCAACACTTCCTCTTCTCCACGTGGGAGAGCAACAAGACCACGCCCCCTTTTTCACGTATTATTGTGGGCGGATGTTAGTCAACAAACTGTTCTACTGACGTAATTAAAGCAGGCTGTACCAGGATGTAGTCCAAGCCGGCCGTTCGCTGTAGGCTTTGAAAGGGAACTTCTGTTAAATAAAATATCTCGCTTGGCATTGAACTTTGAGCTTTATAATTTTACAGGTATTATTTATGCTCTAACAGCAACATTACACACTAACTAAAGTTTGAACAATGGGATCACGAAGAACGGAACCTTTAAAAACCGATGCAGAGTTAGCCACATTTCTGCTAAGTCAGTCGGAGCCCATTGACTCAGTGTCAAAACTCTAGCCGCACAACTATTGAAACTTACTAATTCACTGGCTTGTCATGTTGCTGAAATAATGTACTAGCAAACCTTATTGAGCATTACATATCGATAGAATAATTACTTGCATACTGTAACGTTAGTTACCGCTATATTATCTTACTAGCTATTTATTACTTATAGAAATAGTGCAACTTAATATAGTTACATTACATGTATTGCAAAATACGTAATGTTTTGAGGACCAAGTTTGTAATCAAAGTATGGGCAGGCCATAGTCAATGTAAATCATATTGTTGATGTTTCGTCTGTACCAGTGAATGTGCCCTAACTCGTCATCGGTGGCCTGCTTGCTTACTAGCCTGCACGCGTTCACGGCAGGCTCCATTGTGATGGGGGACGAGCTGTGGAGGGAGGGCTGTAGCGCAGCAGAGAGCAAGGGGGAGTGGCCTGTGAGTTGTGCTTGTTGAATTTTTCAGGCTAAGTCAACGTTTTCTAAAAACTCCCTGCTGCAGCTTTAACAACATGATAAATGCTGCTTTGAAACGGTGTATTGGTAAAGTACTATATAGTGACTTGATAGTGTACACAGTTGTCTGAAGGCTGTTTATTCACTGTATAACAGCAGCTCCAGGGTCTTTATTAAACATGAACATATTCAGGACAACATGATCTAGTGACTCAGAATGACTGGTGTCATCCTTCACTAGCAGCTCTAGTGGTGTGATGTAAAATAGGTAAACAGTTTGTGTTTGTGTGTGTGCGTGTGTGTGCGTGTGCGTGTGCGTGTGTGTGTGTGTGTGTGTGTGTGTGTGTGTGTTGATGTACTTACACTGTCTTTAGCGACAGACGCAAACTTACTGGCTCCGACAGTGAAAGTGCTCCAGCCCTGAAACACGCGCAAAAGAGACAAATTTAATGGCGCGTGAGAGACAGAGCATTATTATAACAGAGCCGCCGCTGCTGCTGTATTACCGAGTAGATGGAGGACATGGCGTTATTCATGAAGTCTTCATCTTTCTTGGGCGGGTTGGGAGTGTTTCCAAAGCCCACGTATCGATTCTCCTGCGCCCCGGATGCTCCGGCACTGAAACACCAGAAAAAAAAACGTATACAATGACACGCAATCCAACCATTTTTCCACATAATTACTGACCACAGATTATAGCTGCACACTCACATGAAATAAAGACAGTGCGCTTCTAATACGAGACTGTGAACACCCGTTCTCCATCTAGGGATTTTTGTGCATCTGTCTGTCTGTCTGGAATAGGGCTGCTTGATTATGGCGAAAATCGCAATCATTTTAGTCAATATTGAGATCATGATTATTTAACACAATCACTCACTGACTTTAGAAACATCATGCATTTATTAAAACAAATGCCTTTTTGAAAATAAATTAGTTTATGCTTTTCAAGTAATACTTTAATTTAATTTAATTTTTTAAATAATGTCAAATAATAATAAATAAAAAAATAAAAAAATAAATAAATAAAAATAAAAAGGATCAACTATGTTCCAGTGCACTTCCACAACTCCTGAAATCTATAAAAGATTTATTTAATACATAAAAATTGGACCAAAAATGCAGTGAACGCGCACTGCTGTAAAAGGAAGTGTTGGATTAATAACTAAACATCAAAAGAGAGCACCAGTGCAGAAAGAAATGTGGCAAAATAATCATGATCTCAATTATCTTGTTTTCATAATCACTGGAAACCAAAATCATAACTGAAAATTAAATTTGATTAAAGAGGACCTATTGTGCTTTTGTCCGTGTGTGTAATGTTACTGTTTGATCATATTTTCTTTATCAGTGTCAGTGTTTCTGAACTCCCTGAAACGCCTCCATTGTAGTCTTGAGTTTTCTTCCAGAAATGAACAACAATATTCCACATTAAAATAATTCATTTACATTTAGTCATTTAGCAGCTTTTCAGGGCTCTAGAGTGCGACCCATTTGGTCACACGTGCGCCCAAAATTTGTAAAGGTGCAACTAAAACTTTTCCTAGGTTGCACCGGTGCACCTAACGTCATTGCATGCACTCAGCTGCCTCTCCACGAACGAAGCGTAAGGGCGGTTTCACACTGCACGCGTTAGCAGGGCGTAAGCAGCGCATATTTTTTCCGGCGCCCATGTTAACAGATTAAAGCATTCACACCGAACGCAGAGGCGGCGCGGCAGCGCGTCTTCGGCCCTGAGTCTGTTTTGGCCCCACTGCTCACGCTGAATTAAAGCCACAGTGGATTGTTCTTGATCAAAACTGACCTGATTAACATGGAAAATAACAAATTTCACCATGTAATCATGTAGTGAAGTGTCCCGTGTGTTTCACGATCACCATATGACATCAAGCGCTG
This sequence comes from Romanogobio albipinnatus, assembly GCA_023566225.1. Lineage (NCBI taxonomy): Eukaryota > Metazoa > Chordata > Actinopteri > Cypriniformes > Gobionidae > Romanogobio > Romanogobio albipinnatus. The sequence continues at coordinate 43,533,167 of CM042254.1, forward strand.
TGAAAAAATAAAATACACAAAAACACAACACTGCCACTTTAATATTACATGTATCATGTGAACTACTTATATACAAGTTATATGCATGTATGTATGAGACAGACAGGAACACGGTCGTATTTGCAGCAGATACAGTGAGGAAAATAAGTATTTGAACACCCTGCTATTTTGCTTTAGAAATCATGGAGGGGTCTGAAATTGTCATCGTAGGTGCATGTCCACTGTGAGAGACATAATCTAAAAAAAAAATCCAGAAATCACAATGTATGATTTTTTAAAACTATTTATTTGTATGATACAGCTGCAAATACGTATTTGAACACCTGAGAAAATCAATGTTAATATTTGGTACAGTAGCCTTTGTTTGCAATTACAGAGGTCAAACGTTTCCTGTAGTTTTTCACCAGGTTTGCACACACTGCAGGAGGGATTTTGGCCCACTCCTCCACACAGATCTTCTCTAGATCAGTCAGGTTTCTGGCCTGTTGCTGAGAAACACGGAGTTTGAGCTCCCTCCATTTTGGGATTCTTTATTGGGTTTAGGTCTGGAGACTGGCTAGGCCACGCCAGAACCTTGATATGCTTCTTACAGAGCCACTCCTTGGTTATCCTGGCTGTGTGCTTCGGGTCATTGTCATGTTGGAAGACCCAGCCTCGACCCATCTTCAATGCTCTAACTGAGGGAAGGAGGTTGTTCCCCAAAATCTTGCAATACATGGCCCCGGTCATCCTCTCCTTAATACAGTGCAGTCGCCCTGTCCCATGTGCAGAAAAACACCACCAAAGCATGATGCTACCACCCCCATGCCTCACAGTAGGGATGGTGTTCTTGGGATGGTACTCATCGTTCTTCTTCCTCCAAACACGTTTAGTGGAATTATGACCAAAAAGTTCTATTTTGGTCTCATCTGACCACATGACTTTCTCCCATGACTCCTCTGGATCAGCCAAATGGTCATTGGCAAACTTAAGACGGGCCTTGACATGTGCTGGTTTAAGCAGGGGAACCTTCCGTGCCATGCATGATTTCACACCATGACTTCTTTGTGTATTACAGTAACCTTGGAAACGGTGGTCCCAGCTCTTTTCAGGTCATTGACCAGCTCCTCCCGTGTAGTTCTGGGCTGATTTTTCACCTTTCTTAGGATCAATGAGACCCCACGAGGTGAGATCTTGCATGGATCTTGCATGTCTGAGCCCCAGCTGTTTGGCAATTTCCCCGTAGCCCTTTCCAGCCTTGTGGAGGTGTACAATTTTGTCTCTAGTCTCTTTGGACAGCTCTTCGGTCTTGGCCATGTTAGTAGTTGGATTCTTACTGATTGTATGGGGTGGACAGGTGTCTTTATGCAGCTAACGACCTCAAACAGGTGCATCTAATTTAGGATAATAAATGGAGTGGAGGTGGACATTTTAAAGGCAGACTAACAGGTCTTTGAGGGTCAGAATTCTAGCTGATAGACAGGTGTTCAAATACTTATTTGCAGCTGTATCATACAAATAAATAGTTAAAAAATCATATATTGTGATTTCTGGATTTTTTTTTTAGATTATGTCTCTCACAGTGGACATGCACCTACGATGACAATTTCAGACCCCTCCATGATTTCCAAGTGGGAGAACTTGCAAAATAGCAGGGTGTTCAAATACTTATTTTCCTCACTGTATTTGCTGCCCATCATAAATCAAAGTACGAGACAGACAGGGGTCGGAGGAGAAGACCGGAAAATGTGACATAATGGACAATATTCGTCTGTATTTGACAATACACGAGCCGTGGTTTAGCTGCGCGAGACAAACGCTGCCAGTGTGAATGCACAACGGGTGCGCGTGGCTCCCGCTCTCCATACGCACCGCTCCTGCCCTGCCAACACACTGCTTGCGCGTGCAGTGTGAAGCCGGCGTAAGCGTTTGCCTCTCATTTGACTGTCACTGTGACTGAACTCACACACTCATGGTTGGATCATGTCGTGGTCTAAACCAATAAGAGACAGAGATTGGGCGGGTATTTGCCTCTGATTGGCTGTGCTACAGATATTCCTGCTCCGTGTTGTGTGTGTGGTTGAAATTGCGACCTGAGCAGCACCAGAGAATCAGTTACGGCAATCAGCGGTCAGCAAGCTAAACGCAATGCTGAAACGGTTTGTGAGTCCATTTCACTGTGTGTGTGTGAGTGCGTGTGTGTGTGAGAGAGAATGAACGTGAACTTGTGCCGCCCTAAACTACTTCATTGTCATGACAACCGCCTGTCAGTGTCACCTCAGGTGGCGCGAGAATCAAAACATCTAGTAATAGCGCCGTATGTTTTAGGTAAATAAAAAAAAATATTTTTAAGAGCCCTGTAACTTACTCACATCGTCAAGCAAACCACCAAAACAAAATCGTTGTGTGTAATCATCCTTTGAAGAGACTGGCATATCGCGCTGCAACATTTCCCTCAGATACAGTAAATGCTTAACCCAGTCGGCGTCACTACTGTGATTGTTTTTGGAATATAATATAACAATGCACAATCTCTTTGAGAACGATATTTGCTGATATATCTACTGTCCTTCCTGAAACGCTAACGTTATCATTGTTAATTTGTTGTGCCTGCTGCAAAGTTAATTTCTGACTAAATGATATCACCAGTGCTGATGCCGCTCTCTCTCACATTGCAGTCTCTGATCTTGAAATGAGCTGAAACCGACAGTTAAAGAATGACACACATTCATTGCGTTTGACCATGAAATGAGAGTTCCGCGTCATTATTAAACACATTAATGATTTATCTCTCATCCACCTGCAATTTTTAGAATGTTACTTTTTATTACTTTACCCACCTGACCCGCGGATATAACCGCAATCCGCACAGTGAGCACTAGTCCTCACACAATATCTTTCTCCAACATGACCGTGTGTAGTTAAAGGGTAACTTCAGTGATTTAGCATTAGGCTTTGTATCAGTAGAAACCCCGTAGTATATTCATGGTACTTTCCCCCCTCATATCCCCCTGAGACGAGAGATTATGCATTTAATTTCTGGAAAAATTCCTCAGAGGATTTTTTGGCCAGAGGCTAAAGACTACAGCCACTAGATGGAGCTGTTCCGCATGTTTTCAACCCGTCCACAGGGGAGAGATCTCACGCACAGAATGTAAGACACAGACGGCCCCACGGACAATCATAATAACGGAGCGCGGTGCAGAGTAAAGTGAGTGTTTCAACTTTTCAATGAATTCCTGTGATAGTTTAGCTTCCATATGCGATCTGAAAACGTGCCAGACTGGCGCTTACCTCAGCTCTGCTCAGCTCTTCTCTCAGGATGAATGAAATCTGACACTGCTGCATCTGTGCCGTGACTTTCGTTCGGCTCACTCACACTTTATTGAAAAGACACGTTCAGTTTTTAATTGTAGTGTTTATTCTCTAACTGAACGAAATGATTGTATTATTATGAAGATCAAAACGACGGTGTACGGAGTGGCCTCGTAGGGCAGCGAAGCAAGTGCATTCTGGAGTTTTTGTCTTTCATCCACATGAGACAAAAATACATTTTCTGTCTTTTCTCAGTCTAGAAGGCACCAAATTCAAAAATAATTTTCATAAATGACCCAGTTTAAATACAAAGCTTAATGCTAAATCACTGAAGTTATTATATATGCACTACACAAATCGTCGAGGCAAATGATTTTTCAAAAATGCTTAACATAATGATCAATGAAGGAGTGAAACTTACTTCTGGTAAGAGTTGACATCATCAGACAGCCAGTCCTCAAAGGCTTTATCAGAGTGAGAGTGATTCTGACCCGAAGCGGCACTGGACCTGCAACATCATCATAATCATCATCATCACCAACAACACTCATCACCTGCTCATTCAGATGGCGGCCGCAGTGGCATGTCGTACCGGTGTGCAGCGCTCAGGCCGCTCTTGGCCTGCGGAGGCGTCCAGTTCTTGGCAGACGAGTCCTCGATGCTCCACTCCTTCCCTTCAGCCAGAGTCGCCACCTTCAACACACACAGCGCCACATTACACCTTCAACCTCACCACAAAGAGTAGAGAATTTCCAGATCCAAAAACAAGTGAAGACGAGAACTGCAAGCAGTTGTACGGGGCCAAGCCCCAGAAGGGGCTCTAGCGCAATGCAGAGCCAATTTTATAAAGTTGTCCCCCACTGGACTCGAACCCCCATATCTCTGGTTCAGGTGCCGGTCTCTCATCTTGTGGCACAACTGGACAGGTGTGTGTTTGAACTTCTGCCGAAGTTCCATAGTTTTAGAGAGAATCGACTCAAAATGAAGATTTTTTTTAAATAAATGCACAGCATTTAATATTTAAAAAGTTAAGTTTATATAAATCTCAGAATGACTCAATGTCTGGAACAGAAGCACATTTTGCAATTAACCAATTGGCATGCTAAGCTAACTAGCATAAAGACACAAATACAGGCTAGGTCAACTTCAGAGACGAATTTCTCAAGAACGGTAGCAAATCATTTGTGTGCGGCTCGGTCCAAAGATCATCTGAGCAGATTTTGGACAAAATTTAACACATTTTGAAGGAGGAGTAGCAAAAAAACTGAACACTGTACTTTTCAAAATGGCTGCTACTGTAATGGGCGGGGTTTTGATGTAAGATGATGAATGTGATCAGCATGATGAGAGGAATCAGGTGTACTAAGGTGTTCATTTTTCTACCTCAAAGGGTTCAAAAGTTATAACAGTTTCAATGTTGAATTTTTGAACTGGTAGTGGTGTGTTCTGTTTTGAATAGTGTCAGAATGAGATTATTCATAGGAACTATGCCAGGAACAGATGCAACTTCTGCATCCCATCCTGCCACAGTACCTCTTGAAGTTTTACATAAATGTCACACTGAGTTTCAAACCCACGACGTGATGCATTCGGGATATGCGGCCTAACACATTGAGCTAATTGCTCATGCACACTCAACAGTCTGCTGTTAACCAGATTAGGATGCTAAGATAACTATCATAACAGTCAGATCTCATGACTTGTAGCTAGTGCTGTTCCCAAATTTGGCATGGACCCTCAGATCATGGGTCCAATGAAGCGTACCAATTGTCGTTTCGATTGATTAAAGTTTGGCCGAGTTAAAACCTCTGAACCAATTTTGGGTCGACCTCGTTAAGTTTGTGACATCATAACATTTACTTGACCAGTAGGACCAAAACTTCTGTTCAGTCATTTCTGTTCAGCTCGGTCCAAAGATCATCTCTGCTAAGTTTTGTGAGAAATTGACAAATTTTGAAGGAGGAGTAGCGAAAAAACTGTTTTTCATTTGCGTCAATATGGCAGACAGTCACATGTTGGGAAAATGACAAATGAGATATCGTTGAAATTGGCATAAACCAAGGAACCTAATGACATAAAGAACTTATAACTTTTGGAAACAAAGTTCAAAATGTAAGCATTTTTGCAATAAAACCTTATATCTCTGGAACACTAGGTGGCGCTGTTTTGAAACTTCTCAGGTATGTTCAGGACATGCTGTCGATCCTGCATACCACATTTTTGTGCAGATATGTCAAATATTTTAAAAGATATAGCAATTTATGACAAAATTCAAAATGGCGGACACGAGGTTCATCCGATATGATTAACTGACAAACTGTTCAGAAGTTATGAGCAGAAATAGCCATTTTTCATATCTCATGACCTGTAGGTGGTGCTGTTCCCAACTTTGGCATGGACCCTCAGCATCCTCACTTACGTTAGCTTACTAGCCGGACTCCTTCTTTATGTATACAGACGTGTAATGACGCAAAGACATTCTCAAATTTCCCACAGAAATCCACCAGTACCACTCAAATTATAACATTATTACAAGCTTACCGTTGTGAATCGGGCTAAGGTAAGGAGATAGTTTTGAACACTGGCTGGTTATGTACTTGCTCAAATTGATTTTGGATCATTTTTAACCAAAAAAAAGTTACAGACTGGAGCTTTAATTAAAACATTTAATAATCAATTAAAAATGAATTTATACCTGTATGATTTTACGCTGTAGTCACATTGGATGCGGGAATTCATTCAGCACATGACTCTCACAGTGCATTATGGGTATTCTCTAGCCGTTGAGCGTATATCGGTTGTACACTTGTTATTGCGGTGCATTGTAGGATTGAATGAGTGCACTCGATAGCGTCCACTATGGTTTAGATACCACTACAAATGGCTGTCCCTTCAAATAGTGCCCTATTAAGGGGTATAGGGGGCGATTTCGGACACAGCCCAGGAGCAGCAGATACAAGTTGTTTACACAAATCAAAGCTAACATGACCATCAAAGCATATAAATCAAAATTGCCAAAAGTTACCAAATGAAATATCGCACCCATAAAGAAGAAACAACTAAAACAACAAAATATGAATTATTTTTGTGAATATGATCAAAAATGTTGCTGCTGGCTGGCAACTTCAAAACAAAATATTTGTGTGGAAAGTTAATAATTAGGGTTTTTCAACTGATTTATCAAAGAAATAATCATCAGATTAAAGTAATGGTTAGTTAGTGGCGGCGGCGCGGCTCACTTTGTCTCTGAAGAGCGCAGCAGCCTTGCTGTTATATTTCTCCTGTAGGCTCCAGCTGGGCTCATAGTCGTCCTGCAGCTCCAGAAACATTCTGAACTTCCGGTTTCCTCCCATCTTCATCTTCTCCAGCTCAGTGTCCTTCCACTTGTCCATCGAAACAGATCGTACAAAGCTACGAGGAGAAAGACTTTTCAGGCATGCTTCAAAATCTGCAAAACGCATCAAAATGAAGAGACAGAAGGACACAGGAGCGGCTGCGAGTCTGACCTGAGGTGGACACCGAGGCCTCTGTGTTTGCCCGAACACTCCAGACAGATCCAGATCCCGTACGTCACGCTGACCCACTGCGGGTTAAACGCGCCACACTCGAAACACACCTGACAACACAAACACGGCACGCTTTAAAAACACGCCACGAGGGAGGACGAGCAGCGGGCCCAGAGCTGACGGACACTCACATTATTCTCGTCTTCAGTCCGCACCTCCTTCAGCACGCGTCTGGTTCTGGGACTGGCCATTTGCCCTGAAACACACAGTGACATCATCAGCACACCATAATGACATCATCGGATTACTACTTGCTATCATGCCTTCAACATGTATCTGTGCTACTTTCTAAATGTCTAAAGATCTTATTGTTTAAGCCTTAGACCTAGGGGTGTGAGATATATATCGTCTGCGATAATATCGTAATTGTTGTTTTAACGATGTGCGATCTGACATTATCGAGTATATCCCTCACACACACCCAGAAAGTGCACGCACACACTACGTGATGTAGTTTTGTTGATTAGACTAGTGCGGGTGGGCATTAGAGTACACGCTTTCACTGCGTGCTATATTTATATCATATAAAATAGTTAATAAGATATCACACAAAGATTGCAGTTTTTCAAATGTGATCTTGATTTTATGCAAGTTTACTAAGCAAGAAGTTAATGTTAAGTGACTTACAGTTTAGACTTCCATATTGCCTGTTTTTGCTCTATTTCGCCACCGAAAAATAGTTCAAAACAAAGACACAGCACTGTATCTGCGTCTCTGAGCAATACACAGCGGTGTTTTCATACTGAATGAATCAGCTTTTTGAACTAATTACACTTTATTCATATGAGGTGTGTTTAACTACTAATGTTAAGTAGAATGTACTTATTATTTTGATGTTTTTTGAGGTGCTGCTATTGAGGTGCGATACAGGTGAGAGGTTAGGACAGGTTTGGTGGTATAAGGGTGGGTTAAAGAGGACCTATTGTGCTTTTGTCCATCTGTCTTTAAAGGTCCCGTTCTTCGTGATCCCATTGTTCAAACTTTAGTTAGTGTGTAATGTTGCTGTTAGAGCATAAATAATACCTGTAAAATTATAAAGCTCAAAGTTCAATGCCAAGCGAGATATTTTATTTAACAGAAGTTCCCTTTCAAAGCCTACAGCGAACGGCTGGCTTGGACTACATCCTGGTACTTCCTTCATAAATGACGTCAGTAGAACAGTAGAACAGACTAACCTCCGCCCACAAGAATACGCGAAAAAGGTGGCGTGGTCTTGTTGCTCTCCCACGTGGAGAAGAGGAAGTGTTGCGTGGAGAAGAGGAAGTGTTGCGTTTGAGTGTGTTTGTCGCCATGTCGTCGAGACGCTGTTATTTTCATCCGAGCGGCCGTATGCATTTACATTCTGTGAGTGAGATCCCACCCCTAACTAGCTCCTTCTACTGGCTGTAGTCTCTAGCCTCTGGCCAAAAAAATCCTCAGATGACGCAAAATGACAATATTTGCGTCATCAGAGGATTTTTTTCCAGAAATAAAATGCATAATTCTCTCGTCTCAGGGGGACATGAGGGGGGAAAGTACCATAATTTGAACATACTACCGGGTTTCTACTGATACAAAGCTTAATGCTAATCGCTGAAGTAACCCTTTAATGACAGAATTTTCTTTTTTGGTTTGTGGCCTGTCCCTTTAAGAATGTGATAATCATTTGAGCTGTGCTGGAAATGTTATGGTGTATGTGTATGAATTTAATAATTACTTTTCACATTCTCTCTGGCGCCCACAAGTTGAGGAAACAATAAATTCTTCTTCAGTGATGACAGCTACAAATAAAATGCTGTGATTATACTGAATGATCACAACGATACTACAAGCAACTTACAAAAACGACAATGTCTGTTTGAGTGTGTGTTTGTGAAGTGTGTTACAGCTGTGATTGTCGTTCACTGTGATCATAAACATGATGATGATGATGATGATGAACAGCAGCTCTTTTACAGATCGTGATGTTGTGATGATCTTACCTGCTGGGTTTGTCTTCAGCTCTGATGATGATTTCTCTAAGTAGATCTCATTTGCTCATGAACTGTCACGTGAAGCGATTTCCATCCGACTCGAAGCGCTTCGATCACCCGTTGATCTCTGGCATTTAAAGCGTTTAATCACTGGTTTATCCGACTCGCCTGACCATTGATCACTGCTGTGCTGGCAGACAGCGGCATTCTGGGACATCCGCGCTACGTCACGCCTGCGTCATCGCGTAGGCGACATCTCGAGTCGTGACGCGTTGGTCCGTGCGCGTGCGCCCCCTGTCGAAAGAGAAGCGGAGCAGTCTTCTTATTTTTATATATATATATATATATATATATATATATAGCCTACATAATAAATGTAAATTTTCCAGTCAGAAACCAATTTTTATGTTTTACTTTCTGAAGTACAGCATTACATTACATCTAGCTAACTCATTTAGGCTACCCCAGTCTTGTACCTTTTTTGTTCTTCTTTTTTTGTTCTGTATTTTAGATTTTGGAGTGCTTCCTTCTTTGTTTATATAATGTTCTCGGTAATAAATAAAAAATAGAAGCGGACTTTTTTCAGACGAGAAAGTCCTGTTACACGTGTCGCTCCGCCCACAACTAGTTTCATTGGCCAAGCAATGACGTCAATGCTATGAATGCATAGTTTCAGTTTACGACTTTGATGGAATTGTAAGTCACATCTTTGCGCATTAAAGCTACACTGTGTGATATTTTCCCCCATCTAGCGGTGAAAGGGTATATGACCATCCAGTAAATATTAGTTTCTGTTCCTCCCAATTCCGATTTGGTTTTAACTCCTACGGTGGCCGATTTAGTCCAAGATTAACATGGCTTCCAGTTCGACCTCGTCCATTAGTGTTCCTTCAAGTGATGAGGTTACTTTAGAAAACTATTATAATTTGCAGTGTTGAATTATGCTTCACTACTGTTGCAGCTAGCGTTGCATTCGGAGGAAAATAGACAATAGAGATGGATCATCTTTAGCCATCCTTGGCATATTTATTTTTCTAGCTGCCGACACATCAGTCTCACGGTCAGACAGCTTTTTTTAAGAGAGAACCGTAAATCAAAAGGGACAAACATAATAACGCAAAACGCGTCTTCTGTAGTTTACACTTTTAGTGCCCCCTTGTGGCATACACATAATGCATAATACAGAACAGTTCAGCATTACATTAATATACAACTGAGGACATAATGAACATATTTTAACACCCCCACTTGTACTCAGGTTGTTATACAAACAACAACAACAAAAAAAAAAAAAAAAAACAGAAGGTAGAATGAATGTGGACCTCTGTCATACACATGTCAATCTCCAAAAAGAGCACCTGCAAACCTATTCAGTTTCAACTTATTTACAGGTTTGGTCATTACATCAGCAATCATGTCATCAGTAGAACAATACATCAAGGTCACCCTTCCCTCATTCACAGTAGACCTGATAAAGTGATACTTTATGTCTATGTGTTTACATCTCCGTCTGTTTACAGGGTTTTTGGCGAGAGCGATTGTTCCCTGATTGTCCTCATGTACTACAGTTTGTGTGTACTTGTAGCTATCTATACCTTCCAGTAACTGCTCTAGGTATAAACACTCTTGTATGGTTGAAGCCAGTGCCATATATTCCGCTTCGCATGTGGACAGCGCAACAGTTGGCTGTTTTCTAGTCTTCCACGAGACTAGAGAGCTGTTCTGACTAAGACTCACACAGTATCCCGTAGTACTACGTCTGTCACTGGTATCAGCTGCCCAGTCAGCATCACTGTAGGCTTGTATACCTAGTTTGTCACAGTTGTTTCTCCTAAAACTTAACCCTTTCTCTGCTGTGCCTTTGAGATACCTAAGTACATGCTTCACAGTGACCCACTGTTCCTCTGTAGGTTCTGCAAAATACTGTGATAACCTGCTCACTACGAAACTCAAATCTGGTCTGGTGCAAACAGTCAGGTATATAAGACTTCCCACAGCTTCTCTGTACATTCTGACATCTTCCATCTTTACTGCATTCTCAGTATACTCTAATTTTTGCTCGCAGGGTGTTTCTCTGGTCCTACAGTCATGCATATTAAAACGCTGTAGTATCTTGTTAGTATACTTTTCCTGTGTCATTTTTACACACCCATCTGACTGACTGAAATGGATACCCAGAAAATGTTTGAGTTCGCCCAGATCTTTCATTTTAAACTTTTCTGCAAGCATCTCTTTCACTTCTTTCAGTCTCTCTTGATTGCTTGCAGCAATAATCAAGTCATCGACCCATGTAATTATGATCACTTTCCCTTCTTTTGACTCTTTGGCATAAACACAGTGGTCGGCTGGGTTTTGTGTGAATCCATTATCAGTTAGACAATCGTGCAAAACCTTATTCCAATTTCGCCCTGATTGTTTCAAGCCGTAAAGGGATTTCTCGAGTTTGTAAACTATACCCTCTTTCTCTTGATAACCCTCTGGTGGATTGATGTAGATCTCATAGTCTATGGGAGCGTGCAAGTATGCGGTTTTAACGTCCATTTGATGCAGGAGTAAATTTTCCTGTGCTGCTTTCTGTAGCACCACCCTTACACTCGTCAAGTCTGCTGTGGGTGAAAATGTCTCCCCATAGTCTATTCCCATTCTTTGGTTGTAACCCTTGGCCACAAACCGTGCTTTGTATCTATCTTTTCCGTCTACATCAGTCTTGATAGAGTAAACCCATCTACCCCCCACTGTTTTCATGCCTATTGGCAGTGTCGTTGCGGTAAACGTTTTGTTCTCGTTTAGAGACTGGATTTCCTCATCCATGGCTTTTACCCATTGTTTTGAGTTAGTTGACCTCATTGCTCCCTCAAAAGTCTGTGGAATGCCACACACCGCTCTGCAGCAATAGTCTACCGTGATATTAATCCCGTCACTATCACTGTCTTCAGTTACGTAGTCATCTAAGTAACTCGGTGTTTTTCTTTCTCTAGTCGGATACCGCCTATTCTCGGGTTCACCACGCTGTTGTGTTTGATTATGGTCTCTAGACCTCGTTACTTCACCTGGACTATCGCAATGTGTACTTCTACTCTGTACACTTGGCTCTGGAGCATTTTCTGTACTCCTACTCTGTGTAGCCTCACTAGTCCTGGGTTTCACACTGCTGTAGCCATCGCTTGGATCTGGTTCAACTGTCTGTGTGTGTTTTTCCACAGCTACCTTGCTCACAAACTTCACTAGCCTGTGTTTTTGTACTTTGTTTGTATCTGGATGATACACCAAATACGCCGGGCTGTTCTTGTCATAACCTACAAAACGACCCTGGTCACATCTGGAATCAAATTTTCCCTTGTCCTGTTTGTACGTGTAGCATACAGATCCAAACTTTTGCATTTTAGACACATTAGGCTTCTTGTCTGTCAGCGACTCATAAGGAGTTTGCCCTGTACGCCTGTTAAAACACCTGTTGCGTACCATTGCTGCTGTTTGTACTGCGTAGTGCCATAGCTGCTTTGGTAGTGTACTTTCGACTATCATGCATCTACCCATCTCAAAAAGAGTACGCCAACCCCTCTCTGCGGTTCCGTTCTGGTGTGGGGAATACGGAGCGGACGTTTCATGTCTGATTTTACTTTTTCTCAACAGTGCTTGAAAATCACTGCATGTAAACTCGGTTCCATTGTCGGATCTGATGCACCTCACTTTCCCGTAAGGGGATACATCTGCTAGGAACTTTTCAGTAGCCTGTACGGTGTCACTTTTCCTCTTTAGGAAATATACAAATACTGCGCTCGAGTAATCGTCAGTGAATGACTGCACATATTTGTAACCATCTATCGACTCTGTGGCTACTGGACCGGCAAGGTCTGTGTGTACCATCTGTAAGGGTGCCTTTGCTCTGGTATCAGGGTCCCTATTTCTGGTTTGGGCAAACTTTCCCTGAATACACACCTCACACTCTTGTTCGGGTCTGCCTGTTTTACCCTTGATCTGCATACCCTCAACGACATCCTGCAACTTAAGAACATCGTTATAGTTACAGTGGCCTAAAATCTCGTGCCATGTTTGTATGTCGTGACATGCATTACACTTATCATTAGATTCAGCTCCGGTATGCAAATAATACAACTTGCCATATACGTGCATGTTAAATCTGGTACCATCTCTGGTTATAAGGGTGTCTTTATCTTCTTTAAAGACAACCGTAGCCCCACTTGTGGTCGCTGCCTTCACTGAAAAAATGCTCTGGGGGTACGACGGTACAAACAAAGCGTCTTTCAGCACCGCCTTGTGTTGCTGTCCTCTGCTGTCGATGAGGGAAACCTCAGCATTTCCCCTCCGCTGAGCGACCCCGTTGCACCGAGTGCCGTCTGCCAGCTCAACACTGTGCGTTTCTGGCCTGAACGCGCTGTCAAAACTCTTGAACATAGTAATGTCCGTGATGATATGAGAGGTAGCCCCCGTGTCCACCATCAGACCCTTCTCTTGGATGTTGCATGTCGGCTGCCGCTGGAACACGTAGTCTCTCATCTTGAACACGTAGTCATCGACATCTTCTGAGGCCTTACTCGCACCATCCTTTTTGTTTTTAGTGTCCTTGTCCTTACGCCTACATGTTGCGTCTTTGTGTGTGTCAGTTCTGCAGATACTACACCATGCTTTCTGTCGACATACTCTCGCTCGGTGGCCTTTGGTACCACACTTGAAGCACACTATCTCTGTGTCGTCTTTGATCCAGCCACGTGCGCTCGTTTTAGCGGTCTGCCGTCCGGCTTTCCCTTGAGTCTTCATCACACTGTCACTCGACTCAGCTGCTTTGATCTTTTCTGTTTCTTCAAAACTACGTAGTTTAGTCTTGAACTCCGCAAACGTGATTTGATCATCTGTATGTGCCACATGTATTGCGAATGGCTTAAAACTCTCAGGCAATCCCTTTAAGACCATAGCCACTAGCAGTCCGTCTCCTAACGTTTCACCAGCGTTACGCAGCGCTGTGATGGCGGTCTCTGCTCTGATGATATAGTCCATTACGCTTTCTTCGTTTGCCTTTTGAAGCGATGTCAACATGGTGTACAAGCTGATTATGCGGGGCTTTCCCCTCCCTGCATAATACCCTCTCAATATTTCCAGAGCTTTTCTTCCGTTGTTGGGCGCATCCCTCATAACTAACGAGAGGCTTTTGTCATCTAACAGTAAAATCAACTCCGCATATGCGTCAGCATTTTTCTTTGCATCCGCCGCTACCTCGGCTTCCGACTGCGGTTCTTTAAGCACCGTGTCCTTTAGCCCTGATAAATGAAAATGTCCCAACATTTTGGTCTCCCAAAGCTCATACTTAGTCTCATCTCCGTCGAACGTCAGTCGAGGCAAATTGTACGTCCTCCGTTGTTCCGCCATGTTAGCACGCGGTCCGTCGCGACTTTCTAAACGGTGGAAAACAACAAACTTATCCTCCGGACAACTCCTGGGCCCATAACCTGTTGAATTATGCTTCACTACTGTTGCAGCTAGCGTTGCATTCGGAGGAAAATAGACAATAGAGATGGATCATCTTTAGCCATCCTTGGCATATTTATTTTTCTAGCTGCCGACACATCAGTCTCACGGTCAGACAGCTTTTTTTAAGAGAGAACCGTAAATCAAAAGGGACAAACATAATAACGCAAAACGCGTCTTCTGTAGTTTACACTTTTAGTGCCCCCTTGTGGCATACACATAATGCATAATACAGAACAGTTCAGCATTACATTAATATACAACTGAGGACATAATGAACATATTTTAACATGCAGTTATTTAATTTGTCAGTTAACATGTAGGTTATGACATCTATGTAAAATGAATGTAAAATGAATAATAGTTTTACGTTTTCGTAATTTATTTCCCATTTCATTGCTAACATCAGCTATCAGGTTCCCAGACGAATGCAAGCTAATCTTAGTAAAGTAACTTTTATCAGTGCTATCGTTATTCTGTATATTGTACGACATCACTAGCGTAAGGCAAAGTTTACATTGTAGCAGTCTCAAGCAATCCCCCTCTTCACATTCGACACGATGCCATCGAGTGTTAAAATGCGAAAGGCGAAGCTTGAATTTACGGGTATGTCCCTCTTTGGCTAATGTACTTTCAAGATGGAGGGGCAACATGGCGACCCCCATTCGAACCCCTTACCCGTATGTATTTTCAATGGCATATTATAAACTTACGAGAATACTTTATTACTTGAAAGATGTAAATATACATTAATGATCACATATATTTTTGAAAGAACTAAGTGTTTTTAGCTAAGAATAAACAAAAAAAGTTACACAGTGTAGCTTTAACCAATTCTGCATGTCTCTCCAAAAAGGTTGCACCCTATCTGTTGTTTGGTTACTTTGGACAGAGCGTTGTGCGGAACGACATTTCCGTTCTAACCCGGAAACGCTCCAAACTCCACAGAAGCCTCCGGTTAGCTTAGCCTCGTTGCTTATTTTTTGTTTATCAAATATAAGAATAACATATTGCGTAATATTTGCATGTTGTTTATGTATATTTTTTATTATATTATATTATTCAGTGTCACAGCGCAGCGATACTCATTCTAAAGGTAAATCATACATCTCCTGAATTGTCCATTTTAATATCTAAAGGTGTTGTTTTGGTGTCATGGTTGATACACTTGTCGCTGTTAGAGCTTACAAAGCAATTCAATGATAATACCATACAATAGTGTAGGTCTGTGTTCATATTCTTCTCTGTGTGTTTTCAGTATTCATGATTCAGCGGGTTTCTGAGTGTTAATCAGCTGATCATGGAGAAAGGTAAGACAACATGAACATGATATTAACAGAAGAGCAGCACTAATATGTTATAAGACTGAGATTTTGGATCAATAATAGATACAGTTAGGCAGACAACGCTCTGGATCTAAGTGATACTGCTATATATCCTCCTGGGACCCAAGAATAGACGTTTGTCCACTGTAGTGGACGTTATATTTTAGTGAATTTCTCTGACATCATACATGTCACATGTCACAGTCTGGATGTCCTGTAAAGAGCACATTCGGGGCTTTGCAGGGATACCAAATGTTTAAAGGTTTCACCAGGACAACAACTTATTCTTGGTCTTTAAAAACGGCTGACATTAATGTTTAGCACTCTTATGGAAATATGATAATATTTTTTAATTATAATTTAAATCTGATTCATTTTCAAATTGTTTGTTATAAATCAACATCTCAGGAAAATGTTATCAAAATATGACTTTCTGTTACAAAACAGGGCATTGATTTCATAAATGACCACTGTAGTGGACACCAGGATTTAAATCATGATTATCAGGCATTTTGGAGACATAACAAGTGAACAGGGAAAGAAATTGCATATCAATATTCCTAGTAAATATTAGATATTATTATGAAAATGTTGCCAATTTTTCCTCCCATTATTACACTTCTTTTTTCATTACATGTTGCACCAAGAACACATTAATATCCAAATTAGATGCAGTGAATAGATGCATTGTATTGAATGGGAAAATCCAAGTATTGTCATTTTACCCACATATTTAATAAAGTAAAATGATCTTTCATAACATAGTTCAGAATCATCTTTAAATAAAGTTTGTTTAAAAAAAAAACCTGAAACCTAAAAATGTATTGGTGAATTAAAAATAAATCCCATTGTTTTTGCCTATACATGCAATTTCATGTCATTTAATTTTTTCTCTGTAGTCCTGCTGTCAACTACAGAGGACACATCATAACATATGAATAAAATATCATTTTTCAAAAATGTTTTTTCCCCCATTTGTTTCTTATGCTCTAAACAATGTAATGACATAAAAAAAATACTAAATTCAAAAACTTTTTTTTTCTGGGTCCCAGGAGGATAGTACAGGATGGTATTTTGCTAGCAATTTCATATATTTTCGGTGATCTATGTCAGGGGGTTTAAACAGGGCTCTGGGGAGTGACAGCAGGTTTGTGAATAAGTCTAGAATTTTTTTAAAAATTAAATTAGATTACAAAAAAATATGAGGGGTGGGGTAAAGTATTGAAAGGCTGACCGGATGTGGAGAATAATTACTATCATCACGTTTGTGCGTTCTGTTTGACAATGTGATGTGTTGTAGACGTAAAGGCGGGCGTCCCCTCTGCCGTGGGTGCAGGAGCGTCAGTCGGGTCGATGGTTTCACAGAGCAGGTCTGAGGACGAGGAGGCCACTGCTGTGAAGAGAACCGCCACTCAGGCTTTCAGTGGAGCGGGAATGATTCCCAAGCGCAGGAGCTCCTCCAGGTGAAGAGTGCTCGTCTGCTGCCGTCTGCTTCACTGTGCTACTTCACATGTCATTGTAAATCAAAGGTGTCTTGTCATTATATTGTAGATCAATAAAGAGAAAGAAGTTTGATGATGAACTGGTTGAGAGTAGCCTCGCAAAATCTACCAGTCGGGTCAAAGGTCAGCCAGTCATTGAGCCAATCAGATGCCCTGGGAGTGACCTCGCATCCAGTGACAAGAAGAAGGTAATGAAGGGAACTGTGGGCCCTATTTTAACAGTCTGCATAAGTCATAAAGTGCATACAGTGAGGAAAATAAGTATTTGAACACCCTGCTATTTTGCAAGTTCTTCCACTTGGAAATCATGGAAATCAATCTGAAATTGTCATCGTAGGTGCATGTCCACTGTGAGAGACATAATCTAAAAAATAAAAAAAATCCAGAAATCACAATGTATGATTTTTTAAACTATTTATTTGTATGATACAGCTGCAAATAAGTATTTGAACACCTGTCTATCAGCTAGAATTCTGACCCTCAAAGACCTGTTAGTCTGCCTTTAAAATGTCCACCTCCACTCCATTTATTATCCTAAATTAGATGCACCTGTTTGAGGTCGTTAGCTGCATAAAGACACCTGTCCACCCCATACAATCAGTAAGAATCCAACTACTAACATGGCCAAGACCAAAGAGCTGTCCAAAGACACTAGAGACAAAATTGTACACCTCCACAAGGCTGGAAAGGGCTACGGGGAAATTGCCAAGCAGCTTGGTGAAAAAAGGTCCACTGTTGGAGCAATCATTAGAAAATGGAAGAAGCTAAACATGACTGTCAATCTCCCTCGGACTGGGGCTCCATGCAAGATCTCACCTCGTGGGGTCTCAATGATCCTAAGAAAGGTGAGAAATCAGCCCAGAACTACACGGGAGGAGCTGGTCAATGACCTGAAAAGAGCTGGGACCACCGTTTCCAAGGTTACTGTTGGTAATACACTAAGACGTCATGCATGGCACGGAAGGTTCCCCTGCTTAACCCAGCACATGTCAAGGCCCGTCTTAAGTTTGCCAATGACCATTTGGATGATCCAGAGGAGTCATGGGAGAAAGTCATGTGGTCAGATGAGACCAAAATAGAACCTTTTGGTCATAATTCCACTAAACGTGTTTGGAGGAAGAAGAATGATGAGTACCATCCCAAGAACACCTTCCCGACTGTGAAGCATGGGGGTGATAGCATCAAGCTTTGGTGGTGTTTTTTTGCACATGGGACAGGGCGACTGCACTGTATTAAGGAGAGGATGACCGGGGCCATGTATTGCGAGATTTTGGGGAACAACCTCCTTCCCTCAGTTAGAGCATTGAAGATGGGTCGAGGCTGGGTCTTCCAACATGACAATGACCCGAAGCACACAGCCAGGATAACCAAGGAGTGGCTCTGTAAGAAGCATATCACGGTTCTGGCGTGGCCTAGCCAGTCTCCAGACCTAAACCCAATAGAGAATCTTTGGAGGGAGCTCAAACTCCGTGTTTCTCAGCAACAGGCCAGAAACCTGACTGATCTAGAGAAGATCTGTGGAGGAGTGGGCCAAAATCCCTCCTGCAGTGCAAACCTGGTGAAGAACTACAGGAAACGTTTGACCTCTGTAATTGAAAACAAAGGCTACTGTACCAAATATTAACATTGATTTTCTCAGGTGTTCAAATACTTATTTGCAGCTGTATCATACAAATAAATAGTTAAAAAATCATATATTGTGATTTCTGGATTTTTTTATTTTTTATTATGTCTCTCACAGTGGACATGCACCTACGATGATAATTTCAGACCCCTCCATGATTTCTAAATGGGAGAACTTGCAAAATAGCAGGGCGTTCAAAACTTATTTTCCTCACTGTAAATGCATAGTTTGAAGCGCAGGTGCACTTCCGAATCCACTTTTGCTAGTTTAAAGGGTTAGTTCCCCCAAAAATGAAAATTATCCCATGATGTTCTCACCCTAGAGTCAACCTAGGTGTATATGATATTCTTCTTTCAGATGAACACTTCTTTCAGAATTATATTAAAAATGTTCTGGCTAATCCAAGCTTTATAATGGCAGTGAATTGTTGCTCTGTTTTTGAAGTCCATAAAAGTGCATCTATCCATCATATACTATCCATCTATCCATCAAACTGCTCCATACGGCTCCGGGGGGTTAATAAAGGCCTTCTGAAGCGAATCGATGCCTTTGTGTTAGAAAAATATCCATATTTAAAACTTTATAAAGTAAATTATCTAGCTTCCGGTGACTCGCCCTCCATATACAACTTATGGAAAAAGTGTAGCTCCTGCGCCTCTCGCAGTTTAAAATGCTTACGCTACGTCTGACGAGCGTAACAGGTGTGCAATGTCGTCAGAAGAGCCAGGACATTTTTAATATAACTCTTGATTGTGTTCGTCTGAAAGAAGAATGTCATATACACCTAGGATGGCTTGAGGGTGAGTAAATCATGGGCTAATTTTCATTTTTGGGTGAACTAACACTTTAACAACGTAAAAAACTGTCAGCGTGCACTAGGTTGTCCCTAGTCTCTTAATGAGTAATGGGTGTGTTTTGGGCGTAACGTGCAACAAACCAATCAAAGTCTCATCTCCCATTCCCTTTAAAAGCCAGTTGTGCTTTCACCATGCCGGACGCGCTATTTACATGCTGGAATTTGTGAGTGGAAAGACTGAACGCCTCTCCAGAGAGGAATCCTTTTGTATCCTTTTGCTCAAAATAGCAACGCACCAACATATAAAATAGCAACGCAGACCAGACGCCCATGGGCGAACAGATGGGCGCAGGTGCATTTGCTATTTAAACAACGTAGCGCTGGACGTGAAATGATAATGTGTCGGGCTGAAACGAGCAAAAAACACTTGCTTCGCATTGCGCCGGGTGTATGATAGGGCCCTGTATTTCATTACACAACTCTGCGGAATATTTGATTGTGGTATAATTGTCTGCTCAAGCATCACTAAACTGTATAATTGACCACTGAAAATGGGTGTGAGTGTGTGAGAGAGAGAGAGGTAAACACAGTGAGTTAATCACTACCAGTCAGATGTTTGGAATGCATACTAATGTGTTTGAGAAAAATAGTAAAAACAGCAATATTGTGAAATATTATTACAAATTAAATTATTTAATATATTTTCAAATGTAATTCATCCCTTTGCATCTTCAGCATCATTACTCCAGACTTCAGTGTGATCACAGTTTCCACAAAAAATATTCCAAACTTCTGAGCCGTAGTGGAAGTGTGTGAGAGTGAATGTACAAGTGTTTGTGAATATTCATGGCATGTTTGTGTGTTGTGCGGCCATGCGAGCATTTCATGTGAATGTGAGAAGGTTTCATGTATATGGAAGAGGTAACATTTCAATCATAACAAATATCCTACATAGCTGCAGTAGTGTGTGTTGTGTTACTTTGCCAATTTTCTTTTGAAAGTTTTTGCAAAATAGGTGGAATGTGCTTTTCTCAATTCTTAAGGAATTGTTTAGTGCCTGTGATAAAAATGCATTTTCATTGAATGTGCTTTGATTTGTTTTTTTTGTTCTCTCTGAACGGTAGGGTTTAAAGTCCGGTAGTGCTCTGACGCCTCCTCTTACCATGGTGATCACTCCTTCATCAATGTCCAAACGAATGAAGAAAAACAAGCAGCCGTTACAGATAACCAAAGACCTGGGCCGCTGGAAACCCACGGATGACCTGCTGCTCATCAATGCAGTCCTACAGGTCAGCTGTCAGATTTGAGTGCTTTTAAAAGCTGAATAGTTCAGAGATATGCTGCTGACATTAACTGAAAGGAATAATTCACACAAAAATGAAAATTAGCCCATGATTTACTCACCCTCAAGTAGGGCTGTACGATTAATCGAAAAATAATCGAAACCGAAATTCAGAACCTCTAACCGATGTATTTTTCCCATGTCGGTTATTTCGGTTTTAGTCACGTGACTCCGCCCCGTTAGTCACATCAAGTGCAGTTTGCAGGCACACAGATAGATGCAGGAGCAGTTATCTTTGTTTATAGTTGCCCAGAATCACTATAGTAACTGCATGTTTTACACAGTTTATACAGGTAAATTAATTGCCGTTCTTCTTAAAGCCTACACACATGGTACGCGCAAGCCCCGAAGCCAGATCGCTTTCACTTTCGTCCTCATTAAGTTTGTCAAGTAAATGCGTTTAAAAGCTTGACCATTTAAAGCGATAGTGCACTATTCAAAAACAACAATACGGAAAACTTATCCATTCAGTGCTCAGCTTTTTTCTGTGACACAGAGAGCCGAGCCGTGTCGCGTCTCTGACAACGCGCGCGCCCTGAAAGCAGACCTCTTTCACCTGCGTCATCACAAACTTTAGAGCGATTTTAGACCATCAGATGTGTATTATGTTGAACTAATGCCTGATATATTGTGACAAACAAACACTCAGACAGAAGCTTGCATATCACGTGAAGATTGCGCGCACAGAGCAGTGCAGAAACGCAGTCCTGTGACTAAAGTAAAGTCACTAAAGTAGCTTAGAAACTCAACCGTTATAGGCATATATTTTAATACCTCTGAAGTAAGTACAAACCACAGCTTCATAATGAATAGAGACGGTATGAGTAATTCACACACACAATCACTCTCTCATTAATGCATTCAAATAAAGGTAATGTAGGCCTACTGTGTTAATTTATATGTATCTGACAACAAGCAAAAATCTGCTGAAAGTGAACCGTTTCCTTCAAGTATTTTAAAATCAAAGAAATGCACTTTTTCATTAGAAAAAAAAAAATCCACCTTTAATAGTAGAAAATATTTACAGTAAAAACCTTAATAGGAACTTACTCAAAAACCTTATGAGGGAAAAAAATGGAAAGCAAAAAAATTAAAAAGCAAAATAATCGTTCATTAATCGTAATCGAGGTAAAATGTTCAATTAATCGAGGTTTTTATTTTTGGTCAAATCGTTACAGCCCTACCCTCAAGTCATCCTAGGTGTATATGACATTCTTCTTTCAGACGAATACAATCAGAGTTATATTAAAAATGTCCCGGCTAATCCAAGCATTATAATGGCAGTGAATGGGGATCGAGCCCAAAAAAGTGCATCCATCCATTATAGGGATGTGACGGTGAGGAAATTTTCCCACCGGTTAATTGATGTGTGACAACACCGGTAATACCGGTATCACCGGCGGAGGCTTTTAAACCTAAAGTAACATGCACACTACCGCTCTGAACTGAAAACGCGCCAGTGCGCGCACACCGTGAATGACAGCTCGTCTGTAAATGCGCGCTCTGTGAGGCCATGGGTGCGTCTCAATCAGTTCCCTAGTTCAGTAGTCAGGGCACTGATCAAGCATTGATCAGTCTATGATTGAGATGCACACCATGAATGAATGACAGTTCGTCCCCTTGTTTATACTCGACGCGCCCGCACGAGCGCGAGGGTGCGCGCGGCAAAAAATAAATGCGCGGAGCCAGGCGCTCTGTGCGGCCGTGCACATTTTACTTTCAGTTTTGACTTAGCGCCAATTCGGCTGCGGGTTGCTTGAATTGTGGGTTCATTAGCCTATTATTTTTAATGAAAAACACAACAACAAAACAAATGACAAACTCCCTTAAATAGGCGCTTTTACGTTTCGCTTTGAAACCAAATCTTCCGCGATCATCTCAGTCTGCTCCTCACTCTTAAATCTGATGAATGACTCCTGCCGCTGCCGA